>BSBM01000397.1:19477500-19700000 GCA_027924585.1 Larix kaempferi | reverse complement strand
ATCATTGCCATCTCCCCCTTCCTCGTCAACATATCCATCATCGTCATCTTCTTCATCATCACATCTTCATCAACTTCATGTATCCCCTTGACAAAGGAAATTAAATAAACCATACAAAAGCATACAATAGCACGTACGGGCAGAGACACGTGCGCGTTGTTATTAACGCGTGCGTGCACCTACGCGTGCACGCGTGCGAGTGTTTGCGTGTGCGCGTAGTTGCGTGCATGCGTGCCTGAATTCAAATTGTTTTTGGCACCCTTGCAGGCTTGGAATTAGCTTCGGATTGCACCTTGAGGCTCGGTCTGATTTATGCCTGATTTATGGCAGAAAACATCAAATGCTGTAACTTTCGGTTTTTCACAACTAGTTCCACATAAGCTCCACGAGTGCACTGCAGATGAAATTGCACATGCTTGTTGAGCTCTGTGTGCAGATTCTAAATATATAATTTTTGAATAGATCTGTTGTTGTTTTCTATTTTTAATTCATTTTTAACTGCACTCATGTCAAATTTGTAAAAAACATAGGTCGTTTATTTGGCCTATAACTTTTGATTGGCTTACCTATTTCAAAAACAGAAGAGAACCCGCACAAGAGCATGAAAATACCTACAACCTAAAAAAAAAAATTGATTATTTTTAGACCATGATATGGTGGCTCAACACTTGACCATGTCGTTTTAGGGCTTCATTGACTTCGGTAATTTAAAAAATATATAAAATTGACTTTTAAAATTTTGGAAAAATAGCCCCGCACAAGATTCTTCTGTTGCCTACGCCTCTACATATTTTTTTTCTTGTAAATTGAAAATTTACATAGCAAACGGGTGGCTCAACAAAAACATGTGCATTATGTTTGAGAAAAAAATAACATACGAATCTTCAAATAATGACGTTTTGGGGTGGTTATACCACTTTTCCATAAATAAAAGTTATATATTCTGGAAGGTCATCCGTTTTTCTATGTTTCATATGTTTACACCTAATCCAAAAAAGTTTTGTAGGTACCTCTAATAATTCATTTTAATGATAATATTTTTGTTTTTCCAGAATGTCATTGCAACTAACGTGTCATAATTGGGTATCATTACCTTGCACCAGCCCATGACTTAGGTTATTTGGCCGAATTTTTTGTTGATTGCCTCGATTATGTTCCTCATCTTCAACCTCTATCTACAAACATAAAAATAAAGTGTAATGAGTGTATCTACATTGGTATACATAATGAAAACTAAATAGATAATATACATGATCATTATGTCAATTTAAAAATGTACGAAGGCAAGAATTGTGTCCTAAATGATATACATTCTTTCAAAACCAAATCTCATGCCTTGTTTCAACAACTATTATGTTAGCTCCACTTCATACTTTGTTTCCTGCAAGTGGTATACCCCATCACAAATTCATATATTTAATATAATGGATTTTTGTTGTTCCATTAATTAAAAAACGAGAGAAGTAAAACAACATAGATACTTACAAAGTCCACAATTAATTTTTGATACACCAACATATACTCACAACCCATACCTAACCCATAGTCAATCAAATCTTCCAATGGATCTTTTTTCTTTATGTTAACACTTGTTTGAAGACATCAATGGATGGTAAGTGTAAAATAAAATAAAATATAAAGATTACAACAAATATGAATTCTTAAGTTGTTATAACGACGTCACAATTACTCACAAACTTTGCTATCACCCATTTCTTCCTTGTTGTCTTTTCTTATGTGTTGAATGGGTTCCATTTTCTTTTCTTTTCTTTTCTGCAACAAAACAATTGAAAACTATTATTTAATGTTTACTTATTTATTTATATGTACATTTGAGCTAAGTACCAATTCATCATCATTTACATCTTCCATAATTTGTATTTTCTTAGGACGACATTACATTCCCTTGCTGTCAGTCCCTGCAGAACATTAAACATATGTGAAATAGATTGTTTGAAACATGTTATCAAGTATTCTTAAATATATTATTACTAAATATTCAATAAAATAACTCACATTGAATAATATTTTTTGATTCACCCGATTCATCATTATGCAATTTTTCCATCAAGGTTTTACGTTCTTCTGCACTTAGATTGCAAAGAATCTTATTGAGCATCTTCATTTTTTGGCTCTACATGACACACATTAACCAATACATATTAGTTAAACTTACATATAATTCAAACATATTGATTTCATATAGAAATTACAAAGAACTTTCCTTCTTCGCTTTTGTGGATGTGTTGCCATTGTGTTGATTGGAATTATTGTTACTTGAACTCTTCTCACACTTTTTTTTATCAATATACAACCTATACGATTCAATAAAAAAGATATTAAATATATTTTATATATAAATCACATAATTTTCAAATAATTTAGTACGCACTGATGCGTCACAGACAATAGCGCACCAATAGCGAATACTTTTAGTTATGATGTTAAGGGAATTAAGTTTGGATAAGATAATAAGTATATTTTATTCTTAGTTCAAAAAATTAATTATTTTATGAAAATTTAATGTTTCTAATAATGAATATGGGGTTACATGCGACGTAAAATAAGAAAAAATGAAAATAAAAGTCTGTGCCATAACATAGATTAAACAATATGTTATGTCATTTTCAAGTGCGATATGTTGATTTTAAAAGCATTGGTGCATCTTCATTTAATTAACATACCGGTTTTTGTGCATTTGAAAATAATTGTGCGTAACCGGTGTGCTTATAAAGTAAGCGCATGGGTGATCTATACTAAAACATGACACACCGAAAACACCAAAAGCGTTTTTTAGAAAAAAACTGACAGGGCGGATAGAGTTTGGGATCCAATCATGCAACAAGTGGTCTCCTTGTATCATATGCCAAACACTTATCTATAGAAGCACAAATCCATTAAATCTAAAATGCTTAAAATGAAAAGCCCTAATTTTCAAGTGATAGATGGAGATAAACCCTAAGGTGAAATTTTGCTGCCACTTAAAGAAAAGGGAATACAAATAATAAAAATTTAAATCTTAATAGGAACGCAAACAAATAGTATTTTTATTATTATTATTGAGATCAATAGTAAAATTCTATTTTTTTCTATGCAGAGTTTTGAGTGATACAAAATACCTTTCAAATTCCGATCTTTTGAATAATTCGATTGCTCCAGAGTCCTCCCCGCCAAGTATGTATTGTAAAACTCTTCCCTCAAAATTTTGGCAAAATAATGAAAAAGTGATTGGGTTTTAAGTTTTTAAAACACTTTATGAAATTAATATTTCAAAAAATAAATTCCGCTCTTTTTTCAATTGTAAAAATAAAAAATCGGGATTTTTATTTATTTTAATTTCAGCGTTCTGGTGCACTTTGAGTTTTTTTTCAAACAAAATGACTAATGTTTTTTTATATAAAGGTACATTCAAAGTCAACAACAAAAAGGGAATTACATAAGGACTATCCAAAAAGAGAGGGGAGTCTAAATACCCTGTTACATCTAGAATGCCATGAACAGTCATCCAAAATTGAAAAAACTATTTACATATAACGCTTGAGGCAGTACTATAGATCATTATAAACTGGACTAGACAAAGTTTGCAGAAAAAACACAAAGCTAAATATAAATATATGGAGAATAACAACCAATCAGATTCTCATATGATTCAAATTATTCATTCATAACTTCAGAATCGAACTAGATATGAGCATAGGAACAATCGGTTGCCGGAAGGAACCACCAGAGTCCTTTCTTCTATTGAGATCAGTACTTCAGAAAATTTGAACTACAAGAAGCTCCTCATGCTTATCAACATACTTTTATATTTTTTCAACCTTTATATTTTGTTCAACAAAACCCTCCTCCATAGCTTGCAGATGAACATCCATATTAGTGACTGAGTTGTATTGTGATTCACCTGTTGTTCTACATCTTCTAGATTCCTGAGAGTAACCTGAATTTCTTCAATTTGGGAATCCCAATCTTGGGTATTTCCTTCAATTTCCTCGAGCTGAATTTCCAAACTAGAGGAGAAGGTGTTTAATTTAATGACATCCTGCTCAAATTTTTCCATTTTATAACCCAAAGTCCAATGAACAATATCTATCCAACCTTCAAGCTGAGACTTCATCTAGCTCATCTGGATATGAATTCCTTTTATGTCAGCTCTAGTATCCTTCATGCCCTCGTAGATTTCAAGTAACATTTTGTCTTTATCCATTTCAAGAGAAAAAAGTATGCTATGAAGCTGGGAACCCATAGAATAACCACTAGAACAAGCAACAACAGTAGATTAATGTCTCGCATTAAACACAAGCCTATGTCTCAGAGTATTCTCCACACAAGAACTAGAAATAAACGCAACATAAAGATGCAAATTCACACTACTACCATGATTCTGAATAGAAGGTCTAAGTCCTAAATCTAAGCAGACAGTTCCCACTATTCTTCGACGCAGATAATCCAGACCAAAATAGCTATCAAGACCCAAAACAACAACACAAAAAAAACTACCATAGAATTGAAAAGTATATTTGAGGCCTGAATACAGACTTACCAAAACCAAAGTGTTGTCCAAACTAAGATCCCTGATTTCCCAATTCTAGGAGAGGAGTGAAAGTGTTGCGATCCCTAAAAGACTGAACTCCTCCTTAATGCATAATTCAAAACAAACCAAAACCAATGCATAGAGGAGAAGGGGAAGGTAACGTATCTCTCAAAATCATGATCATGCATTCCAGGAAGACCAAAATATTTTCTACCTTCACTTCCATTCTTGACAAAGGTGAAAATGAACTGCAAATTATTCATTAATACCTCAGTCAACTTGAGAAGAATCTAGATATCCGATAGTTCTAGAATTATTGCACTGTTAATTTATAAGCATGCCAAGGCATGTGAAATGAATTGGAATGTCCTCTCAACATTTAAATCATACCTTGCGATATCATAAGGAGGATGATGTGAGCATTTTCCAATCTATCGAAAATAAAAATGATGGTGGGGAGGATTTAAAACTATATTAATGTAATACAATAAGAAATGGAACAGGGAAGCTAGCGTTGGATGGGGGTATCCCCATTCAATCTCATTACCGCATAAGGAAGACGAGTTGCTTCCTTTTCCAATATATCTACAAGTCCATTGTGTTCCCTCCAAGCATGGAAAATTTGTATGCTACTGAAGCATTACAAAAGGGTCTCAATACAAGAATGAAGAGGCTCCGAAGACTAATCTCTAGGCTTAAATATTTGACGAAATTGGGAAACTATCAACAAAGATTCCCCAATCATGATGATAGAATGAATTCCTAATTCTTTAGCTTGTTCTAGACTTAATAATAAATCATATCTCTCATCCTGATTATTAGTGGTGATACCCAATCTACAAGATATGGTTGCTACTGTACTTCCTCCAGGATCAAACATGATCCCACCGCTGCTACCAACTCGGGAGTTCTTTGAGTTATAGAGCACCGGTGCGCTATATATCGTGTAGAGCACCAAATAGAAATAATATGAAAATAAACATATAAAAAGGATTTCCATGTAATTTTTTTATAATTTCCCAATTACTAGTGCGCTATTAGTAAATGGAAGCACCAGTGCACTAATGTATATTACACACACAATATATTTAGAATATTGAAAAATGCATATAGAAATATCCACTAACAAATATAGTGAAAGATTTAGTTAGGAGATATTTTAGTGAATGTTCATAATTGGTGTGGTTTTTTTTTTCCACACCGATGCTTCTTATCATTACAAATGCACCAATGCATCTTAATTTTAGAAGTGCACTTGTATGCTAAATTTTTTAACTAAATTTATGTTTGAATAGAAAATGGAATATTCGTCTCAAAGTTTGATTTGATGTTTATTTTGTATTGTGTTTGTGTTGTAATGATACTCTAGTAGTCGAATTCTTCAGTTGTGTATGAATATATTGACGAGATATATTAAGGATTAGGTATGTTCTTCAGAGGATCTCTCATGAGAAATATATCAAGAGAGAGAGAGAGAGAGAGAGAGAGAGAGAGATTTTAAAACAAATTTGTAGAATAAATGTGAAATTAGTGGATGAAATCTATGTGTCAAGTCACTTTAACTCTCCTAAATTAATGTCATTTTAATGTTGCTTTTGGATATTTAAATACAATGGCGGTCGGTTGGGGGCAGAAGGACTATGATTACATTGATTCACTTATGTGGTTGAGGTGACACACTTTATTTATGCATGGCATGCCTCATGTGAATAATTAAACTGACTTTATTAAGATGTATACAATTAGACATGTTAGGGTAGCCTTCAAATCCTTTCACCTCTATCCAAATTACATTATCTGGTGGGAATTGCATGGAAGTTTGTTTGAGTCATGATCATATTTTTGGTGATATGCATAGCTTCCTCATTGTTGCATGTATTAGAGGGGCCCGATCATCTAATCTCTAGGTGATGGATTTTAAACAAAATTTATTGGATGATCCCCCAAAAAGAATGAAGTGGGATTTGTGAAGTTAGTTATAATTAATAATCTATATATTTTATGAGTTAGGGACCTATGCCAAACAAGTATTATGAAATTTCCAAATAGATCATGAACTCCTGAGATGTTTGTAGAATTCTTAAATATAATTTTTTGGGAAAAAGGTTGTCAATGATTAAGGTTGTTGTGCTAAACACACTTTTCTCAATCTTGCAGATCCAAGAGACACTCAATCATATACACAATCTAGGGGATGCAATTTTTGCCAAATCTATTGGATGGTCCCACATAGAGAATAGAAGAATGACATATTAACTTTATTATGATATAGAATCTATATCTTATATGAGTCATGGATCTATGTTGAATTCATGATAAGTGATTCTCAATACACTCATAAGTCCTGTGTAAAAGATGTTGATATATTTTTTCAAAGAAAAGGTTGTGCTATTGTTGTTAATATAATTGAAACTAATTTTTAATGCTAGCAATAATGCATTATACTCGCAAGTTTACCTTCAAAACGTTTCACCTCTATTAGTGTTGATTATCTCATGTTGTAAGGAAATTCTTTGTACCTTAACTTCCCAGGTTAGTTCCTATGTTATTTGGTTTATAAATAATAAGAATTATTATCCCACATGAGTTAGGTTATCTAGTGGCCTTATACATAATAAAAAACAAAAAATTAATAGATAAACCATTTCTCATTCTACTCATATCCTCATGCTTTTGTGATTTTCACAAGTGCTTTATCCTCTCTTACACTTCGAAGGTATGTTTTCAATATTTGAGATTGCCTATTGTAGGAGGATTCAATTGGGATTTGATGTGTTATTTGCTTAAGTTTTGAAAGAACCTTTCTTTTTCACCACGTCCCTTTGCTAGGTAGTTGATTTTTTCCAAGGTAGGTGGGTAATGGTAGTTTTCTAGTGTTGGAGGCCATTTTTCTTGAGGTTAAAGGAGTGTTCTTTTTATACCAAGAAAGTGTTTCTTCTATTACTAGTGGTTGGATTTCATACCATGCAATGTCTCTTTGATTTGGTCATTTAAATATATGCCACAATTCTCATTCTTTTAAGTGGAGCTACACATAACATCAACACAAATATAGGGGACAATTTGCATGTTTGTCACTAAGATTTACTTCAAAAAATGGACAAAAATGATTATTATTTCATCATGAGTTGTTTTAATACTAACTATTTTTTCAAATAGATCATTTTTAATACTTTCTTGTTAATGATTATTTTACTAATTAAATTACTAATTGTTATATGTATTTTTGAAATTTTGGTTTTTTATTTTACTTTTCAATCTCCAAAAAAGAATTTTATATTTTTTTCAATATAAGTAATTTAAGAATTTTTTCTTATTCCCTATTTTTCATGCTTTAATTTTTTGTGTATCTTTTTAAAGATAAACATAAGAAATGTAAATAATGTTTTTTAAAAATGTACAAATAAAGTTATGAAATTAACCATGATATCACTAATCACTAATCTCTTAATTGATATATTGAGTTCATAATAAAAATATTATTGTAATGGTTCCAAGATTAATTATTATCCTAATGCACGTGTGTGTGTGTAATTACATTATCCATTATATTTTGTATATTTTATTACTTTTATATAATAGTTTCAATTCTTTATAATAATGTATTGCATCCATGTATAATTTACTTTTAATTCACTATAATATCAAGGTTTTTTAATTAAAAAATATAATATAGTTTATGATGATATAATTATGATGGTTAACATCATCTAATGTACCATCATCACCATCTAATAAACATAAACATTATCTAAAATACACATAAAAAATTAGCTAACATAATCTAAAATACACATCTATCATCACCTATCAAACATGATAATAACCATCTAACATTTACATTAAAAAATAACTAACATAATCATACACAACGTACCTCAATCACAATTAATATACACATCTAAAAAAACACAACCATTATCTAACAACATGATCATGTACCATACACATTGAACATCACCTAACATTCACATCTAATATACACATCTAGTAAACACAAACATTCACATCTAGTATTATCACCTACCATCATCTAAGATAAACATCTAAAATCACCAAACATCATCTAACGTAATATAATAATCATCACCATCTAACAATCATAAACATCATCTAAAATACACATCTATCATCACCTATCAAATATGATAAACACCATCTAACATACACAAAAAAAATTAGCTAAAACATCTAACACATATAAATGGCATCTAGCATATAAATCTAAAAATCACATCTAACAAAACACAAGCATTGTCTAACATCATCATCACACACATCTAATAAGTATCATTTAACACATGCATATAAAAACATATCTAACATGACCTAACAATATACACATCAACATATAAATAAAGTACATCAACATGAACATGGAAAATGCACCATATATATATATATATGAACAATAATATCAAATTCATGATGCATGATGTCAAATATACATATCAAGTCAAATATATGTTATAGCATATACATCTGGTCAACGTTGAGAACCAGAGGCATCAATACCTCCACCAGCCAGAGGACTCCTATCTAAAATAGTTGAGGCCGTGTATGTAGTAGAATATGATGAATGGTCGTCTATCCATGGAGGAGAGGGTGGTTGGTCGGTGTGCAGTGGATTCGACAGATATGGTGTTGTTTCAGTTATGTGTGGAGGAGAGGGTGGTCAACCAACTAGTGGAGGAGGATATGTTGGTCTATCACCATGGTGAGTAGGAGGAAGAGGAGGTGGATGAGATGGTGGCTGGTTAACTCGATGAGGAGGATTAGGACCTGTAGGAGATGGTTCCTGGTCAACTCAGTGAGGTGAAGGAGGAGGTGGAGGAGGAGATGGATGAGATGGTGTCTAATCAACTCGATGAGATGAAGGAGGAGGTGGGAAAGGGGTTGGATGAGGTGTTTCTTGGTCAACTTGGTGAGGTGGAGGAGGAGGTGGAGAAGGATATGGATGAGATGGTGTATGAAAAACTCAATGAGGTGAAGGGGGAGGTGGAGGAGGAGCTGGATGAGATGGTGGCCGATCAACTTGGTGAGGTGAAGGAGAAGGTGGAGGATAATATGGATGAGATGGTGGTTGGTCAACTCGGTGAGTTGAAGGAGGAGTTGGAGGAGGATATGGATGAGATGGTGTCTGATCAACTCAGTGAGGTGAAGGAGGAGGTGGAGAAGGAGCTGGATGAGATGGTGGCTGGTCAAATTAGTGAGGTGAAGGAAGAGGTGGAGGAGGAACTGGATGAGATGGTGGCTGGTCAAATTGGTGAGGTGAGGGAGGAGGGGGAAGAGGATCTAGATGAGATGGTGGCTAGTCAACTCAGTGAGGTGAAGGAGGAGGTGGAGGAGGAGATGGATGAGATGGTGGCTGGTCAACTTAGTGAGGTGAAGGAGGATGTGGAGGAGGATATGTATGAGATGGTGGATAGTTAACTTGGTGAGGTGATGGAGGAGGTGGAGGAGGATATGGATGACATGGTGGTTGTTCAACTCAGTGAGGTGAAGGAGAGGGTGGAGATGGAGGATGACCACCCTCATTGGATGGAGTAGACAAAGTATCAATGTCATGGTCATCCCTCAACATTGCTATAAGGCTAGTATCTTGATTGATATGATGCATAAGAAGCATCTTATCGCTAGGAAGGTCCCTCCACATATCCAAAAGCTAGGGATATCACTTGATATCATTAAATGGTATATGGAAGACTTCCTTCCCAACCATAAATATAAACAATTGGTCCACCAAACACTGCTTGTCTCTAGCAGTAGGCATGCATCACATGCTGGGTCTCGGTAGCTCAAGAACTTGACCCATTGGCATGGCCTCAGCCATATCAACATCAGCAGGTTGGGGAGGCTATTCCCTAATAAAGGTATCAATATCTGAAAAAATATATAGTCCACAACAATAATTAGACAATTTCAAAAAACAATTTAAAGAAAGTGTTAGAATTAATTTTACTTGCATTATGTAATACAATAAAATGAAACTATATAATTTAAACATAACAATAATATTACCTCGATAATTTGGTGGCTCATTCAGGGTGAATAATATGTTCAGGCATCATCACCAATCCAACCCTACATAAGGACATTGCACCATGTATAAACTATGCTCATCCTCATTGGCTAGTAGGTCCATTGTCTCTGATGTGATCCTAGCACGAAACATTGGTCGATCCCTCTTGCGAAACATCTGGCCCCACATATGCATCGACGCCTCAGTTGTCGTCCTAGGAGGGAGATGGTAAAACAAAATCCTTGTGACTAGAAACCTCTCAAGAAATAAACAAAACACCACTGAAACAAAAGGGAAGTTGGCCCTTCCCTCGAACCGTGTACAACATCTATCAAGAGAAAAATAGAACTGCCAAAAAAATGGTATACCACTGAATCCATCTCGCCCTCTGCACTAAAGAATCAACATAATATAATAGAGTGAAACTAATGCACTGCTCATCAATGGTGTAGTGTGCAATGGTCGTCACCAACAATGAGAGGCACATAACCTCCTCTCTACTAAGAGAAGAGATGCATAGATATCCCCCAGGAACCTAAAAATCCATTGGATCAACGACATCATTACTAATATATATAAGAGAGTAGACAATCTGAATCTTGGGTGCTCCTACATCGATTGGGACATCATAGAAGTGGGGAAAATGCTCCCCTCTCATGGATAGCCTTGTGATAAAATATATATCCTCCTCAGTGGGTTGGAACCATTGATAAAAAAAATGTGGAAGGCATGTCTCGGGTAATCCCATCTACGGATCAACTACACAAAAAATGACGAGTTCCCCTTCATGGACGTATCCTCCTCATAGAACTTGAGGAGGCCTACTTCCACCAAGAGGACTCGCATCTTTGTAGTAATTGGGTGAGGGTACAATTCCATCTCCCTCTCTCTCACCTCCCATGCTTGTAAAGCATCATATGGGTCAACTTGTTCCTGCTGCTGCTGATGCTCCTCTCTACACTGGTGTCTCTGATTAACATATAAAATACATTAGTCTATTATATAAAACATAAAAAAAAGTAAATGATAATTTTATTCTTAATTATGAAATAATATTTTTTTCTAAAAACACTTGAATTTCCAAACCGACGCGCCTAAAAAACCGTCAAGCACCGCATGCGGTGCATAGTAATACATACGCATCAGAACAATGCGCCACCTATATGTAGCGCACCGATTACACTTACTTTTTTTAATATAAAATCAACATGGTGCATTGTATACATTCAAGGCACCAATGTGTCTATAACACAGCTAGCACCAACATAGTGCGTATATAATAATAGTACACACCACCAGAGCACTAATAGAGAGTCTTGGGATGGTGCTGGTGCTTCCCTAAGAAATGGAAGCACCAATGCTTCCATGAGAGGGAAGCACCGGTGCATGTGTTAAATGTTTCAACACCGCTAGTAATGCGCACAAAAATCAATAAGTCACTTCTATTGGCACATGCATTTGTGAAATAGTGAGGAGCACCAACTTTTTCCAAGCTTCTCGATGCATTTACCTTAAAAAAATACCATTAGCGATGCGTATCAACTAATACAACACATCAGTGCCTTGTAATATTAACACACCGAAATGAAAATTTTAAATTTAGTTAATATTTTTTTAGTGCACTCGGATAAAATAGTGCACCATAATTGTGCGTTGTGATTTGGGTTACAATGACGCACATGTATCAATGCGCCTCATGTAATCAAGCGCATCAGTGCGCTCTATACCATGAACGCACAAGGTAGTATTTTTTTTTTTTAAATTAATAATTTGTGGTGCTTTATAATTTACCACACCGCCTTAAAGGTGTGCTCAGTATATCAGTGTCAAGACACACCATTTGTAGTGCGAGGAACGGAAAGGATTAGTTCATTTCTATAAATTAATGCACCGTTTTGATATTTTCAATTTTTAATTAAAACGACTTGGTGCGCTATATACTATAGTGCACAGTATAAATAGTGCACTACATTTCCCAGTTAGTAGCACACTATAGTCGATACACCCTGTAAATTTACAGGGTGCACCGAAACGCGGTGTGAGCCGAAGCACGCGAACACACCACACATAATTTTACTTTTTTTTAAACAATGAAACTTTAAGCACAATTTCAAATTTTAATCCACTAAATGTTTAATTTAGAAGAAAAAAAGAGATTACCTGGATATTTTCTGTCTAGGGAGGCATGGTTGTAGAGACATAGTCCAAAAAATGAAATTTTCCTACCATCTCGCAAAATTTAAAAAGCACGTACCTTCAACGGACATGAGAAATGCAAGTAAGAGGAGCACCTATGGAAGGGAACTTTTGGGAGGAAAAGGTGGCACCACTGTTTGAGAGCTCAAGAGAACTATGTAATAGTAAAAATGAATAGTTCGGCCAGTAATTTGTTATTATTAAACCTTGATTCAGTGCGCCTGATACCCAGATGCAATGGGGTGTTTTGTTATGGGATGCATCGGTGCTTCCGTGGAATACAAATACACTATTATGTTATAGAAAAATATAAAAAAAGGCAGGCACAACATTTTAAATAAAACATAAATAATTTTTAACTTATCCCTAATTCAATGCGCTTCTATTTTTAACGCATTGGTGCTCTATCTTGGTTTATGCAACGATGTTGTACGTATATCTAAAACCATATTTGTTGAAAAATATTAAAATTGTTCACACAATTTTGTTTAATTTTACTCCATTCGGTGTTGTAATACACATAACGCACCGATTATTTTGTTGGTATCTAGTGCACTGTTTATGTTTTTTTTTAAATATATTATTATTGGCCTATGTTTTTTGGGCTACTATGGTGTGTTAAATGTATGTACGCACCGATGCTTTTGTTGGTATCTAGCACACCGGTTATTGTTTTATTTTATAATTATATTATGCTTGGCGTATGTTTTTTTATCCAGCGACAGTGTGTTCAATGTACGTGTGCACCGGGGCATATGGTATGTTTAATGCACCGCTATTGCTAGGTTTTTAAATATAACAATATGTTTTTCCCGTATCACAAGGGGTTTTTGTAATTGATGCGTTAAGTTTTTCTCCACACTGATGTGTCGACACTTGTACCACACCAGTGCGTTTTATGTTTACAATTGATTAAAACCCTCTGCTAAATCCCCCGCCTACTTTCCTCCGCTAGAGACCTCTACTATAAATGGATATTTGGGATCATTTTGTAGGGGCTTCTGCTATAACCTCCACTAGAGGGAGTTCTCTATTGGAATACTTAATCACCATATAGACCTTAGAGACCTTAGTACATAAATGTAGGTTGATTCCTAGGTTTTCATACCATGGTATATGTTGTTCCTAGTGCATAAATTGACCACCAAGTGATGTTTATCCACAAGCGCACCCCATAGAGCTTTAAAGAAACTTTTATGAGATAGGCATTCTAATCTTCTTTATTCCTCCTTTATCCCTCTTTACTGAGTTAAAGCTAGCTTTTTCATTGTTTTTCTCATGATAAGGATGAGTTAGGTGCACTTTGGTGATTTTGGAAAGTTTTCATGCTTTTGCCTAAACTCCTTCCATATTTTTCTCCTGAAAAGCCTCCAACTTGCTGCCTTTGGGTCACTCATGGCCTACCAAAGCTTATTTATCCAATTCGTGACCTTTAGCTATGATTTGGAGTTATTAAGTTGTCATAGATGGATATTTTCCCTAAGTCCAATCCTTCCACATGTGAACATTTCGAATTTCCTCCAAGGCATTCAAATTCTCTCTTAAAGATGTATTATATAATGTACTTATATTGTTCATTAATAAGATGATGAGAGTTTATCAATTTGAGTTCTTTCTTTTATGTGTTTTTTATCATTCTTCTTCTCAATTCTATGCAAATCTCTGTTGTAATTACTAGTGAAGATTACATTGTGCTTAGATCCTTATCTTGTGAGATTCTTGCATGGAATCAAGGCCATAGAATTATGACATTCTCCTTGTAGTGGAATCCATTTATAGATATGATGTATTGTGGTGTGGTCTTTCGATTTTGTTGCGACATGAACCACTGATATGTTGTACTTGAATTGATTCATACATGAGCATATGGATGATCAACTCATAAAAGGAGGGATGGTTATATTACCGTTTGTGACGGTTGCATGTTGTTTTCTTGTCATCTATCTACAACAATGTGATAGTGTCTACCTCCACAGGCTATTGAATGTCCATTTTTAATGAAGAAGCATCATACTGTATCTTGAACATGCAATTCTCTATTTAACTCATACATTAACAAGCATATGTTAGTGTGGGACTTTCCAGTGCATGTTCCAAGTAGTTCTAGCCATGAGGTGCACTATAGTGTGGTCTATTTTTCATAAAGTATCAGGATATATCCTAGAAATTTGGGAATTTTTATCCTTTTTTCGTGATTTTATCATTGACTTTATCTATTCCTTCAAAAGTTGCATGTAGGGGTTATGGGCACATGATTTATTTCTAAATTTGCACCATTAGGGTCCTACCCTAAATTGAGATACTCTAAGAATTAATCATACATAGCATAAGGCCATAACTTGTAATAAGGATGAATAAGTTAGTGTTCAATAATCAATGTAAAAATGGTCTCTTTATTTATTAAGATTGACTAGGAAAGTCTTTTGACCATGTCTAGTTAGGGTTTTGGATATTTGAAGCCTATTTAAAGGATCTTCAATCCTATGAAGTGTTTTGTGAATAATATTGTAATGGATCTTTGTGAATGGTTTCCCTACTATAAAAGGCTTGTGAACATTGTTCCCATAATAAAAAATCTATTTTTCTTCCATATTCTACTATTATTATCTCATATTTCTTATTCAATGTTACTTATTTTTGGTTCATTATAGGCTAATGTTGATATATATTATGTGATTCTCAAGTTACATGAGTACTAATGAACACCGCAAGTGGTATTAAAGCCATGATCCTTTGGTGTCTAAAAATGGTTGTAGAGATCCGCTGTTCAGTGGATAAACCTTTGGTTGCGGTGCACTACATGTAATGAATACATTTACTACTTAGTCATGTTGTACCCTCATTTGGTTCAAATGTTGGACACCACTATAAATCATGTTGGTACCCCTTCGAGTATTACTGCATCAAACAAGAATTGCACACATAATCTCTTCCATGTACCCTCAGGTATATTAGAAGTCCCATAGGTCACCTAAAACTAGCCTAAGACTGTATTTTTTCTATAGTGGCACTGATAACAACACTTAGGTAGATACTCTATTTGATATCATTTTGATATATATATCCCACAACCCTATTTGATATCCCCTACCCCTCTCCTTTTGCACTTCCTACGTTTCTACTCCCATGGTACACACTCGCCTCTGGGACAACATGGAGAATACCAATCGAAATCCCCCACAACCCAATCTGAAAATTTCTACTCAACCTCTTAACCATCCAACTCTCTCCTTTGAGGTGGATGAACTCACCCAAAACATGTACCAACTCACCCAGTGGGTGACCGAACAAGAAATTAAGAACTCCAACAGCCATTACCTTCCAACTACTATTTCCCAACATCGTGGATGTTTTTCCCCCTGGGATACCTCCAATCATGAAGTTATGGCCATTGAAAAATAGGGATCTCACTCTCTATGCTTGGAACACTTGTCTCCCTCCTTTGAAGAAAAAAATCCATCGTATCGTTTTCTGAAAATTGACATGTGCAAATTTGATGGCTTTGACCCCACAAGTTGGGTGACTCAAGTGGAACAATATTTTCCACTCCATGGTTTTAAAGATGATGTCCAAAATATAAAACTTGGGTTCTTATAGTTAGATTCTGAACACTGGAAATGGTGGGTAATGGTACGAGAAGTGATCCGAGTCGTGTCCAGGAAGCATGAGGGGGAAAACAGTTCGACTGAATGAGTCAGCTCTGTTATGGCAGAAGCAATTAGGAATAAGCAGAATGAGCAAAGTAGGATTATACTACACAGATAAACACAAATACACACAAACAATATGCAGGAATGCGAATTGTTCTTCTATTAGATGTAAACAGGTAACTCCTTGATTGTATGTTATAATATTACACATGCTTATATATTTATGAGATGCTTGGGTGCCTACCCATTACGTTCAATTACAAAGAAGAAGTTAGAACGGTTTCAACAGTTCAACCGTTACAGTCGACTGGAAGACAGAGAGACAGTTTGTTGAAGTTCGATAGTCGCTGGTCACATGTCGATGTCACAAACTGTGAGGTTACTGAACATGTCGAAGGTGCGAATGTGTCAAGGTGTGTCGAAGTCAAGACTCGCCGGAGTTGATCCACATCACAGTTGGCATTTGTCATCGGATGTTAACTTCGACATCTTCGATGAGTCATCACTGTTGATACAAATTCGACAAGTTTCGACATGACATGACTTGGATAGTCTCAACACTTTGACAGGTTCCAAATTCGAAACAAATCCAACGAGTCTCGACTTCGACATGGTCTGCACCTTCGACATGTTCAGCAACCTCATAGTTAGCGACATCGGCATGCAACGTTGATATGCGACCAACGACTTCGACAGACTGTCTCTTTGTCTTCTAGTCAACTGTAACGGTTGAACAGTTGAAACCATTCTAACTTCTTCTTTGTAACTGAACGTAACGGGAAGGCACCCAAGTGTCTCAGAACTCTATATAAACATGTATACTATTGTAATATAAAACAAGTCTATTTTTGTTTTACATGTAATAGAAGAACAATTCGCATTCCTGCATATTGTCTGTGCGTATCTGTGTTTATGTGTATTGCGTAATCCCGCTTTTGCTCATTCTATTTTATTAAGCTTCTGCCATAATAGAGCCGACTCATTCAGTCGAACTGTTGTCCCGCTCATGCTTCCTAGACACGATACGGATCATTGGTATCAGAGCACATTCAGTTTTTCTTGCTTAAGTTCTGTGTATACACTTCTCTCGAAGCTACCTGACTTATGCCAGTTCAAACTCGCTCGCAATCTCAGCAATCCAAGCAGACGCGATCTCCAGATATGACAGAAGAAACAGATGATAGACATGTAGCCGATGAGATAGCACAGCTTATTGAGCAATCTCTGGCTCGACAATGAACTGAAATGTTCACCCAGTTCAATGAGATTCTCTTGCATTTCGCCTCGACATCCGGAGGATCTTCGACGAGAACTCACTCCGATAAAATCAGCTCCTTCAAAGTGCAAATGAATCTTGAAGGAAAGATTGACGCGGAATCCGTCGACAATTGGGTGCAACAATTGGAATCCTATTACACTGTAAATCAACTCTCCAAATCTGAAAAAGTCACCATTGCATCCTTGAAGATGTCAACCTCCGTGTACTGCTGCTGGGAGAACCTCTTGACAAAGATGGATAAAAACGGAGACCCCATCGACACATTGGATAAATTCATCAAACACATCCAAAAGGAATTTTACCCACCGAAATACCTCGAGCAGCAGTATAAGAAGTGGCAGCAGCTAAGGCAATGGAAAGACCAATTAGTAAAGAGTTACACTGATGAGTTCTACCAACTTATGGCAAGACTTGGCGTCCAAGAAGAAGAGAAATTGCTTGTTCTAAAATATACTAGCGAATTGTCCCAGTACATTCAACAGGAGATGGAATTTTTGACTGTCAATACGCTTGTGGATGCTTTCCACTACGCTAGCAAACTGGAAACCAAGCAAAAAGGAAAAGCACGTTTTGCGACAAAGCTAACATCAGGAAGACCACCCGACAAGAAGACATCAGCCGACTTCGACAAGTCGAGATCTTCTCAACCAACACCGCCAAAGCCTGACAACGGTAAGAAGCCTTTTCACAAGAGGGAATGTAGCAAACAACCGCCAACCGGAAAATGGTGCAATTACCACCACTCATCTTGGCATGATACGTCTAAATGCAAAGCTCGGAAGACATTTTTGGCAAAAGTGTCGACCTCCGACACGTTCGACAAGACAGTGTAAGAATCGGATCCGGACACAATGACCCTTTTGACCTCGACCACTCGAGCAGCCTCGACTATTGTCGACGAGGAGGAACGAGAGCGCCTGTTTCATACACGGATATGGGTCCAAAGAAACCCATTAATTTGATTGTGGACAATGGGAGCCAAAAGAACTTCATTTTTGAAGAACTTGTGAAGAAATTAGGTCTTGTTACCACTCCGCATCCTCAGCCTTACAACATCGGTTAGATGAAGGATGGACAAGAACTAAGGATCACTCGATAATGCAAACTCACCTACTTCATAAAACCTTTTGAAGATGAAGTACTCTGTGACGTGGCACCACTCTCTGTAGTCGACGCCTTGTTTGGGAAACCTTACCTCTAGGATAGACATGGAAGTTATCAATCACGACCTCAAAAGGTGATTATCAGAAGTTGAAATCGATGGTTTAGCATACCAGAGCATCAACCTACACTGACGGTTGCACTGATATCTGTCAAATATATAAAGAAGCTCATCAATCATGCTCAGAAGTTCGCACTAATCATGATCCAGCTGCAACATTCTAAGAAGACTGCAGCAACGAGTCGAGTCACCAACCAATGCAGCTCTCGATAGAAGCAGCAAGTCAATCATATTCTCGATGAGTACCAGAACCTCTTTCAAGCTCCAAACGGAGTACCTCAACATTGCCAAGTAAAACACTCCATTGAAATTGTTCCTGGTTCTTCTTTGCCTAATGCC
This sequence comes from Larix kaempferi, assembly GCA_027924585.1. NCBI lineage: Eukaryota > Viridiplantae > Streptophyta > Pinopsida > Pinales > Pinaceae > Larix > Larix kaempferi. Next base: position 19,680,761 of record BSBM01000397.1, on the reverse strand, counting down.
TCTATTTACAGAAGATCCATTCTCGAAAATGAAGAGATTCGCAGACAAATCCAAGAATTAATCGACAAAGGTCATATTCAACCTAGTTCCTCTCCTTGTGGAAGTCCATTCGTCCTAGTTCTGAAGAAAGATGGGACTTGGCGCATGTGCATCGACTACAGAGCTCTCAACAAAATATCAGTGAAGAATCGGTACCCCGTGCCATGGATAGATGAACTTATCGACTGTCTGAAAGGTTCTAAATTCTTTACTAAGCTCGACCTCAAGTCAAGATACCATCAGATTCCAATCAAGCCCTCAGATGTGTGGAAAATTGCTTTCAAGACTAAGGAAGGATTGTTCGAATGGTTAGTCATGCCTTTCGGCTTAACCAATGCACCTGCGACCTTCATGCGACATATGGATAACCTTCTCTGACCTTTCATCGGAAAATGGGTTTTTGTCTATCTAGATGACATATTGATTTTCAGTCGATCATGGGAAGAACATGTTGGACATCTTCAACAAGTCCTCAACACTCTCTAGCAACATCGGCTCTATTTGAACATGGACAAATGCTCTTTTGCAATGACCAGCATCAAATATTTTGGGTATGTAATTGACTCTACAGGCATTCACATTGATCCAGACAAAGTACAGATCCTCAAAGATTGGCCCATTCCTAGAAGCATTCAAGAACTAAGAAGTTTTCTTGGTTTGGTGAATTTCTATCGACGATTCATACTCGGCTTCAGTCACATAGCCTGGCCCTTGAATCAGTTGACAAAAGGAAACGGGAAAACTATCTTTAAGTGGATAGAAACACATCAAGCAACTTTTGAATAGCTCAAACACAGGCTCTACACTGCACCAATACTTGTGTTAGCTAACTTGCATCAGCCCTTTGAGATTGAGATGGACGCATCGAACTATGCCTTGGGCGCAGTGATCACTCAGTCTGGTCACCCAATCACTTTTCATTCTGAGAATTTTAACGACACAATTAGAAGATACTCAACGTACGAAAAAGAACTGTACGCCATTGTGCAAGCTCTCAAGCAATGGAGGCATTACATCCTTGGCAAGGAAACGGTCATTCTGACTGATCACAAGCCTCTACAGTTCACTCGGACACAATCAAAGTTACAAACAAACTGACAAATCAAGTGGATTAATTACCTACAACAATTTCAGTTGGTGATTAAGTATCGAAAAGGCAAGGCCAATGCCACTGCAAAATGCCTCAGTCGACCACCCATTACTCTCCTTTTTACAGTGATGAGTATGTAGGGTTATGACACGACCACTTGGCAACAATTGTACGAGGATGACAGCGACTTATCAGTAGTATACCGTCAGTTACAGACTAAGAAGTCATCGACCTTAGACTCTGACTACTTCCTAAAAGATACCTTGCTATACAAGCTTGGACAACTTTGTGTACCGACCGGTGAGCAACGACAGTAGCTCATTTGGGACGCGCACTGCAACAAGACTGCAGGACACTTTGGAGTAGCAAAGACACTTGCTATTCTGCAGAAGTATTTCTTCTGGCCTACACTTAAATCTGACGTCAACAAGTACATCCGATCATGCATGGTTTGTGCCATTGCTAAGATTCCTAATCGATGACAGGGATTGTACACACCTCTTCCAGTTCCTAGTCGACCATGGCAATCTATTTCTATGGACTACTTGACCGGTTATCCTACTACCAAACATCAGCATGACGTGATATTAATAGTAGTCGACCAATTTTCCAAGATGGCCATTCTCATACCATGTAAGAAGACCATGACAGCATAGCATACCACTCATCTCTTCTTTACACATGTTTGGAAACACTTTGGTTTAGCCACAACCATCATTTCTGATTGAGATGCCAGATTTGTCAGCATCTTTTGGAAGACCCTCTGGCAACAGCTAGACACACGAATCTCATTGTTGACAGCTTTCCATCCTCAGACTGACAGATAGATGGAAGTTGTGAATCACTTGGTAGTACAACTGCTTCGCATGTACAATCACCAGCATCGATGCACATGGGATGATAGTCTTCCATACATACAGCACAGCTACAATCGTGCTCAACATAGCTCTACATGCAAGAGTCCATTTGAAGTCTGTTACGGATTTAAACCCTCGGTGCCTATCGACTTGATCAGCTCCTCGACACAGCCGAACTCCGACACAGACTACAGTCAGCGAGAAGTTGATAAAGCAGTCAAGTTTTGAGAATAGATTTGCGACATCCAGAAGCAAGCACAGGATATGTTTCACAGAGCAAATGAGAAAGCTAAGGCCCGACACGACAAGCACCGTATCCCTCATACTTTCCAAATTGGGGATAAGGTCTGGCTACATCTTAAGAAGGAGCACTTCACTGGTCCTTTCAAGAAGCTCAAGCCTTTGCGATATGGTTTGTACAGTATTCTTCGACAGATTGGCGAAAACGCTTTCCAGCTCAACATTCCTGCTTACCTGGGTCTGCATCCAGTTTTCAATGTGGATCTACTTCGACCATACCATGCACCTTTGTTGGAACAGAATGACTTCTCTACAGCAACACTCGAAGACATCCATCTAGATGTTCAAGATCCTCTTCCTTATGACACCATTGTGGGACAACGAGTACGCCTTACAAGGATGAACACAATTCCCTTGTTTCAGGTTGCCAAAGCTGGACAAATCCCATCTAAAGGAAAATGGTACTCTGCTACTGAAGTGACCGATAAGTTTCCTCACCTTTGCGAGCAAACAATGGGGTCCATTTTTTCTTAAGGAAGGAGGTCTAATCCACATCACAGTTGGAATTTGTCATCGAATGTTAACTTCAACATCTTCAATCAGTCATCACTATTGATACAACTTCGACAAGTTTCGACACGACATGACTTCAACAATCTCATCACTTCGACAAGTTCTGAATTCGACACAATTCCGACGAGTCTTGACTTCGACATACTGTGACATGGTCCGCACCTTCGACATGTTCATCAACCTCATAGTTAGCGACATCGGCATGCAACGTCGATATGCGACCATCGACTTCGACAAACTGGCTCTCTGTCTTCCAATCGACTATAACGGTTGAATAGTTGAAACCGTACTAACTTTTTCTTTGTAACTGAATGTAATGGGAAGGCACCCAAGCGTCTCAGAATTCTATATAAGCATGTATACTATTGTAATATAAAACAAGTCTATTTTTTTTTTACATCTAATAGAAGAACAATTCGCATTCCTGCATATTGTCTGTGTGTATCTGTGTTTATGTGTATTGCGTAATCCTGCTTTTGCTGATTCTATTTTATTAAGCTCCCGCCATAATAGAGCCGACTCATTCAGTCGAACTATTGTCCCCCTCGTGCTTCTTGGACACGATACGAATTAGGAGTTGTGTCGAATTCAGAACCTGTCAAAGATAACTTGTCGAGTTGAAGTCGTGTCGAAGTTGCACTAACGTCGATGACTTGCCAACTGCGATGCGGATCAGACCTCCTTCCTTAAGAAACAAAGGAGCCCATTGTTTGCTTGTGAAGGTGAGGAAACTTGTCGGTTAATTCAGTAACAGAGTACCACTTTCCTTGAGATGGGATCTGTCCAGCCTTGGCAACCTGAAACAAGGGAATTGTGTTCGTCCTTGTATGGCATACTCATCGTCCCACAATGGTGTCGTAAGGAAGAGGCTCCTGAACATCTGGATGGATGTCTTTGGGTTCTGTTGTCTGCAAGTCATTCTGTTCCAACAAGGGTGCATGGTATGGTCGAAGTAGATCCACATTGAATACTGGATGCAGAACCAGGCATGCAGGAATGTTGAGTTGGAAAGCGTTTTCGCCAATCTTTCGAAGAATATTGTACGAATTATATCGCAAAGGCTTGAGCTTCTTGAATGGGCCTATGAAACGCTCCTTCTTGAGATGTAACTAGACCTTATCCCCAATCTGGAATGAATGAGGAATACGATGCTTGTCGTGTCGGGCCTTAGCTTTCTCGCTTGCTCTGTGAAACATTTCTTGTGCTTGCTTCTGGATGTCGCATATCTGATCTATGAACTTGACTGCTTTATCAACTTCTCGTTGGCTGTAGTTGGTGTCACTCGGCTGTGTCGAGGAGCTGATCAAGTCGATAGGCGCTGAGGGATGAAATCTGTAACACACTTCAAATGGACTCTTTCTTGTAGAGTTGTGATGATCACGATTGTAGCCGTGCTGGATGTATGGAAGAATTTCATCCCATGTGCGTCGATGTTGGTGATTGTACATGTGAAGCAGTTGTACTACCAAGCGATTCACAACTTCCGTTTATCTGTCGGTCTGAGGATGGAAAGATGTCGACAATGAGAGTTGTGTGTCTAGAAATTGCCAAAGGGTCTTCCAAAAGATACTGATGAATCTGGCATCTCAGTCGTAAATAATGGTTGTGGGTAAACCAAAGTGTTTCCAAACATGTGCAAAGAAGAGCTGAGCAGTCTTCTGCACTATCATGGTCTTCTTACATGGTAAGAGAATGGCCATCTTGGAAAATCAGTCAACTACTACTAATATCGCATAATACTGATGTCTGGTAGTAGGATAAACCGTCAAGCAGTCCATGGAAATAGATTGCCATGGTCGACTAGGAACTGATAGAGGTGTATACAATCCCTGTCGTCAATTGGGTGGCTTAGCAGTGGCACAAACCACGCATGATCGAATGTACTTGTTGACATTAGATTTAAGTGTATCACAAAATAAATACTTCTGTAGAATAGCAAGTGTCTTTGCTACACCAAAGAGTCCTACAATCTTGTTGTAGTGCGCGTCCCAAATGAGCTGCTATCGGTGCTTCTTGGTCGGTACACAAAGTTGTCCAAGCTTGTATTGCAAGGTGTCTTTAAGGAAATAGTCGAAGTCTGAGGTCGACAACTTGTTGGTATATAAATGTAGGTAAACTGATGAGAAGTTGTTGTCGTCCTCATACAACTGTGGCCAAGTGGTTGTGTCGTATCCCTACATACTCATCATTTTCAAAAGGAGAGTAATGGGTGGTCGATTGAGGAAATCAGCGGCAACTTTAGCTTTACCTTTCTGATACTTAATCACCATCTGGAATTATTGTAGGTAATTAATCCACTTGAGTTGTCGGTTTGTCTACGACTTTGATTGTGTCAGAGCAAACTATAGAGGCTTGTGTTTAGTGAGAATGACCATTTCCTTTCCAATGATATAATGCCTCCATTGCTTAAGATCTTGCACAATGGTGTATAGTTATTTTTCATATGTCGAGTATCTTCTAAATGTGTCATTAAAAGTCTCACAATGAAAAGCGACTAGGTGACCAGACTAAGTGATCACTACGCCCAACGCATAGTCTGATGCGTCCGTCTCAATATCAAAGGGCTGATGCAAATCAGGTAACACAAGTACTGGTGTAGTGCATAGCTTGTGTTTGAGTTGTTCAAAAGCTGTTTGTTTTGTTGCTATCCACTGGAAGACAGTTTTCTCGTTTCCCTTCGTCAACTGATTCAAGGGCCAGGCTATGTGACTGAAGTCGAGTATGAATCGTCGATAGAAATTCGCTAAACCAAGAAAAATTCTTAGTTATTGAATGCTTCTAGAAATGGGCCAATGTTTGAGGATCTGTACTTTTTCTAGGTCGATGTGAATGCCTGCAGAGTCAATTACATACCCCAAATATTTGATGTTGGTCATCACAAAAGAGCACTTTTCCATGTTCAGATAAATCCGATGTTGTTGGAGAGTGTCAAGGACTTGTCGAAGATGTCTAACATGTTCTTCCCATGTGCAGTGAACGTATTCGTTCACTAAGTTAACCATGTCCGGTTTAAGGGTTAAGAAGCGAGACCGTCTTCCATATTTGAGATAAATGATAATGATATATTGATTGATGATAGAATAAAAGATAATATGTTACAATGATGGCTCTGCCTTAAATATGGCTCGGGCATTTGATGTTGAGGAGACGCCTCATTTCATAACCCAACTTTAGTTAACCTACTTATTAATTATTTAATTATTATCTTATTTTATGTTCGTAGCATTGCCACTCTCTTAGAAAGGCTTTGTCCTCAAAGCCTTATAATGTTTCTGCATCATTTTATGTGGTGTCATAGATGACGAAACATGTCGATACGAATTGCTAAGAGTCGAACATAACTTCTGATATGTCGACGGATCAATCCATCCCAAATTGATTTGTTGTGGACTGATGGGATTCCCTACTGATGTGTCGTCAGGAAATTTGATCACATTCGTACCATTATCTTTCGACATTTCCCACTTTTTCAAATATTGGTTTTTATGGTTGGGGTGTCGATAGGGAACTTTCATGATGTCATTTTCGTTTACGAATGTCTCCTTTAGAGCATTGATCTGAGTTGGAAGTTGTATTTTCATCTCTTGAGGATTTAAGTTTTTGTTCTGTATCTTTTCCAACTTGTTTTATAACTTCCTATTATCATTTTGAAACTTCTTAATCAATTCGACTTGCGATTTTTTGTCATCTTGAGATGTCTTAAGTTGTTCCTTAAGATCTTCATTATGACTTCTGATACAACTATTTTCTTCCTGCTTGTCTAGAAGTTTCCCTTCAATGTCATCCATAGATTGTTCTATCTTTCGGCTATTTTTCAACTTCTTAATTTTTGTGATTAGTATCTTGTTATGATTTCTTAGTCTAAAAATTTCTTCAGCATTGTTAGATAATGCTTTATTACTCTTCGCGATCTCTCACTTATGTGTCTTTTTAGAGTCATCATTTTGTTGTTGAAGAACTTTTATCTGTTCTCGACACTAGCCGACCTCTGATTCTTGACTTTCTAATTTATGTCGTAACTGCATTAGTTCTTCATCTTTGTCACTAACGATTTTGTTCAAGCGTATTATTTCTACTTCGTAATTATTTATTTCCTTCTTTATATCTTGATTTCCTAACCTCTGATTGAATTTATTTTCGGCTTTTAATTCATCAATTTGCGCATATAATTTTTCTATACGCCTTTCCTAGTAAGAGATTTTTATTTCATTGTACCTTTCTTGTAATTCAATTCTTATTTCTGAACTGTTATTTATGTCGCGCAATTCTTCATTGTCTTTTCAATAACGTTTTAACGTGGCTTCTAATTTTTCTCGCAAATCGGCTTCCATGGTTTCTGACTTCTTCGACGGTGGGATCATCTTCTTTGATTTCTTTGATGAGTCTTTCTTAAACTTGGTCGTCTTTCTTTGACTTGACTTATCCAATGATGGATAGTCTTTGCTAGATCTTCACTTGTTGTCTTTTTTCTTCGTTTTGTCTTCTTTGTCTTTTTCTCAATTTTGTCTTCTTCAATACTTCTTATCTCTCTTTTTTTTTAAAGTAATTATTATTTTAATAAAATAATAATAACTATTATATATATATATATATATATATATATTTACGCTTTCTTATAATTGTAATAATTTACAATTATTGAGTAATAATTCTTATTATCAAAGTAATAATAAATATTATTATTATTATGGAGAAGATTTTAAGAATTTGAAATAGGATAATAATAAAATATTATTATCAAATTTATTTTGAAATGGAGTCAATTTAGACTTTTAAGATATAATAATAATTATGGGTTATTATTATTATAAATTTGGATACAAAATTTTAATAAAACAATATTATATAATAATAGTAGTAATATTATTATAATAATGTTTTTTTTGTTTTATAAAAATTCGTTTTGTTTTGTGTAGGGCTTCGTGGATAAGAGATGGGAGGTGGCGGCTGGAAGAGGAGGAGCAATAGAAGAAGGGGTGCGTAGGGTGTGAGGAGGAGGGTGTTGAGGGAAGGCGCAACAAGAGGAGGGTGCGCAGGGCATGAAGGAGAGGGAGCCAAGAGATGGTGGGAGCAGATGGCGAGGAGAGGACGCGGCTGCAGGAGACGCGAGGAATTGGGAGTGGAGTTGGAATGGAGTGGGGAAGGCGGATGGGGGTGGAGCGCATAGGGAGCACGAGGGCAGGAAGAGGAGAGGCCGAGGAAGAGGAGGGCCGAGCGGATGGATATGGCAATGGTGTGAAGCTGGCAGTGCGCAGGATGGACGGAGGTGAAGGTGGGACGCAACAATCGAGAGAGGATGGAGGAAGCAGAAGTGGCAAGGCACGAGGGTGTGCAGGGAAATGAAGTGCGCAGCGTGAGGGAGAGGTAAGGGATGGAGTGTTGGGCGCAGATGGGAGCTGGAGGGTGGGGTGTGCTGGAGGGGAAATGAGTAGCAGCGGGGGGAGGTGGAGATGTAGCGCAGAGGGAGCAACGATCAATGGGAAGTAGAGCAGAAGTTCATGAGGGAATGACGAATGGGAAGCAGAGGTGGGCGATGGGTGGATATGAAGAGAGATGGAGAAGGCGTGTGGGGTATGAGATGAAGAGAATGCTGGATGAGGAATTCTGGAGTGCAGCGAATGGAATGAAGAGAGAATGAGGATAGGTGAGCCAAAACTGAGCTCAATAGTAGGAGGAGATGAATCCGAGCTCAGGTTGAAGGAGCCGAAACCGAGCTCTGATACCAAATGCAGTGAACGTATCCATTCACTAAGTTAACCGTGTCCGGTTAAGGGTTAAGAAGCAAGACCGTCTTCCATATTTGAGATAAATGATAATGATATATTGATTGATGATAGAATAAAAGATAATATGTTACAATGATGGCCCTGCCTTAAATATGGCTCGGGCATTTGATGTCGAGGAGACGCCTCATTTCATAACCCAACTTTAGTTAACCTACTTATTAATTATTTAATTATTATCTTATTTTATGTTCGTAGCACCATGGTGAACTGAAAATCAGTATATCGTCGAGGTAGACAATAACCCTTTTTCCGATCAAAGGTTCTTGGCTTACATAACTGTCTTGAGGTTTTCTATAAAGACCCAGGTTCTTCGCGGTTCAAGGAACCAAAAAAACCCCTTTTCATCGACCCTTTCGGCAACAATCTGCGAACAGACTAAGGTCTCACCTAAGGAGAAGGTATGGGGGGGCTGTGGAATCTGGTTTCCACAACCACGTGATGAGTGCTTAAACAGATATGATGAGAAGCGTGATGTGGACTGAGGGCTGTGCGAAACTTAACCCCTTCGCAGTCAATACTTCTACAAGCCAAGAGGCTTGCGCAACTCGCGCATCAGAAGACTGTGCGGTTCGACGGATGTTTGATAACAGGACAGCGCAACTGACAATTGCACTTCCGCTTCAGACTTAACCAACTTCAACAAGCTACACTTACTATTTTATCCATTCAACAGTTGTCTTAGGTGATTCATCTTATGGTTTATGCCATATGGCCAGACACAAGATGTTGCGCACTTCTGGTGTTGTGCATTGTGTGAATCTTATCTACTTACGTGATTATCCAACTAACTCATACATTCAAAGACTTAGAAATACTTGTGCATCTAACATTCATCCACCTATGCGATACTTAACATATAATTATTCCCATCTTCATTCTTATGGTGAGTACATATAAAAGTAAAAAACATAAACTGATAAGCAGGAGCTTAAGCATTTGTTGTAAACGGAAGCGTATAAGCAATCACACAACACGAGATTTAACGTGGTTCACCCCCAGGATGGGAGCTATGTCCACAGGAACTGTTGTTATATTATTCTGGGAAGGGTACAACAGTTCCAATCTGCGCACTCAGTTGCAAACTTTCTTCTCTCTCAATAAACCTCTGCGCACTTAGCTTGCAGAGCCTTTACAATATTCTCTCAACAGAGTTTAATGTTCAACAAAGATTATGATTCATACTCAAAAGACTCAACAATGAATATTATTCAATCATTTCCCTTACAAAATTGTGCCTTTTTATAGATCATGACTGTAGGTCATGTCTTTACAATGCATAGGCCCCCAAAACCCTAAGGTTCCCAAAACTAGTGCGGTTACCCACCACCCTGCCTGTCGCCGTCGATAGTTTACTCCACTTGCTTCGGCCACCTTACTTGGCCACCTATGGCTCTAACGCCCTTCTCACAGCCGCAGTCATCAACAAAACGGTTACAACTGCATCGTGGCTTGTCATGTTCCTTCCCTTTAGCCTTCCTGTCACCGCTGACTTAGTGGCTTATCTCCTTAACTGCTTGACGCCACTCTCATGACAGGTCGCTTTCCTCTTTATTTTCTCTACTTCTTTCCAAAAATAGGTCGCTCTCTTGGCTCGACCTTCCTCTATACTCTTTACCAAAATAGTTGTTGCGCTAGCACTGTACACTAGCTAAACTACGCAAAACTGCCCTTTCGATCTAAACTGCACAAACCCCAAAACTATGCCATCTGACTCCGCAGCTCGAACTGCGTAGTTCACAAAACTATACTTCAGCAAAATCATGCCCACTTGGGCCATGCCCAACAAGCCCCTAACACTTACCTGTGGATCGTCCCCTATCCACTCTCGCTAGTGGACTTCTCTTGCATATCTTCGATGGTGCTTAGCTTTGCAGTGAAGTTGCTCAAAGTAACGGCGATCTCCTCAACCATTTCCTTTTCCTTTTTCTCAAAATCTCTAATGGTTTCCAGCTGTGCCTGCGAGACCTTTTCCTAGACTTGTTCTTTAACTGTGCCCTCCGCTATTTGAAGTTCCACGAACTTCTCATCAAACTGTTGCATTAGTTGTAATCCTTCCTCCTCTATATCCTGGAGCTGCGCAGAAGTGGCGGATTCCTTTTCCCTTAGTTTCGTCAACTGCTTCTAGAGCGCCTTTACTTCATTAAATTTTGGCAACTTCTGTTGTGCGGAAAAGGTCTTTAACTCCGCATTTGCAGCATCAATCTCTTGTTGTGTTTGTTGCAGATCAACTTTGATCTTCTGGAGCCCTGGATCTTCATTTAACCCTGTCAAAATTGTGCTTACTTTCTCAAGTAAGCCTTGACACCTCGTCACTTCGAACGAGATGCTCTCTATTGTAGCTTTCACTTCCTCGCTTGGGGATGCGCGCTGATTTGGCGATGTAGTGGGTTGTCGAGCCTCCAAGTCCACAATATTCCCTTTATAGGAAGTTTCCATCTCCATCATCTCTGTTGTGAGGGAATCCACCTTGGTCCCTATCTTTACTATTGTATCCTCAACATTTTCCTCCTCTTCGCATTCTGCAATCTTTGTGCATACCGCTGATATGGTCTCTTTGAGCTTGCGGTCTTTTTATCGAGCCTCGGACAATTATTTTGTAGTCCTTGTTGATTCTTGCTTTAGCTCGTCAATGTTTTCTCTTAGCTGGGTGCTCTGGTCATATGAGGCCATGCCTCTTTCATGGATTTCCTCCACAATCTATATGTGTAACTTGTTTAGGTCCTCGAGTGCTAACGACCCAATGTTGAGGTCAAAGTGTGTCGAGTCTTTTGTTGCTTCGCGCACCTTATCGTTTGGAAAAATAAAGTGCACCGGCTCTATATGCGCTACCCTTGGGTAGGGGCTCACTGTATGAGGTTTCCTTTTTTGTTCACTTGTTCCTCCTGACTTCCCTTCAGACTTTGGCGTCTACTTCCCTAGCCCCATCTGCGCGACCATTGTCTTGACTGATACCACTGCTTGAATGATGCCCAGTTGCATCTGTTCTTGTTTGGCCTCTTTCTTTGCTCAAGTCTCCTCCCATAACTCCTGCACCTTTGGTGCCAACTTAGGCTTATTATCCTTTTGTTTCTTGCGTTGGCCTTTTTCCAATGATGGGTTGCCAGTCGTCTTTCTCTTTTCTCCTGGCTTGTCTTCGAGCTTGTTCTACGCAGGGTCTTTTTCCTCCACAATAGGCGTGGATGTTACTTCTTCCTTATCTTCACTTTTATCTTCATCCTTGTCATCATATATCTCTTTTTCTATCTCATCATGTTTCCCTTCGTTCTTTTCTTCATCTATCTTCTGTTCATAGTCAGACTCAATGTCCATTGGTTGGGCCACTTTCCAATCTGGTTCCCATTCCTCTAGCATCTGCTCAATTTTCTTTACATCTAGCCTATAAAACCCTGGATACCATAGCTCTGTATCCGAGTCATCCCTAGGCTAAATGTACAATATATTCTTATCTTCCATGAACCTCATTGATTTTGCGTTGCCTGGAGGCCTTCGGGTTTTCCCATAAGTTGGCAAAGCGTGTCCCCCGACATTGCCCCTAGAAAACTGGGACACCCTGGTAGCCAACCGGTTCTTTCGAACCGATGAAGGCAATCAATACTAATAACCAACTATAGTGGAATGGGGTTCCTTTTTCCTGAGTTTCTGCGATGTCTGCTAAGAACTCATTCAGCAGGTACTGTGCCCAAATGTAGGATGTGCCGCGCAATGTCTTAGATGCGAGCCGGATTGTTGCGGGCAGCACCTCAGGCGGTCTACTCTTGCACAGTATCTTCCCTGTGAGTAGTTGGACTGCGAATTTGGTAGCTTCATCATTGATTTCTTTGGTGGGGAAGCCACGCTTCCTTCGGATGGCACCAAATTCCTTTGTAACTAAGGCAGCGAGATCTTTTTCTTTTGCTTTCCCTCCCATTAGTTGCGAAGGGTCGCCACCCCTTTTATTTAGTAGCATAATGTAGTGTATCTTATCGATATTGATATCAATACGCTTGTCCAGCCATAGAAATCCTTCATGTACGCAAGAAAGAAAAACGCGGACTACCACATTGAGCTCTGGGCTCCTGCCAAAGTGAGGGATGCGCAGCAGGTGTAGCAATATCGATGGTTCAAGGTCTTTGATCCAATCCTAGACAATTAAAGTTTCAGCGCCGGATTAGGTGTCAACCTCCCGACATATGTACCGATCTAGTTGAAATTGTGGGAACTTCTTTGGCTTTAGTTGTGCTCCTTCTAGCAAGTCGTGGTCTGCGAACTTGTAGTCTTGTACCTTCCCCATAAATTCTTCTACAACCCTCACCTTACTGGACATGGGTGGGATTGGAATCTCATAAATTTTTCTTCAATTGGACAAGTGGTGCATCATCTTTTCGAGGTGGTCTATACTCATGGACAAGATGGATGGGCTGCTCATGGAATGAGATTGGTTTCTGCAGCTTCGTTGTCTTCGACCCTTCCTAGTCTACAGCTATATGCTTGTCTTTCTTCGTCTCAGCCTATCTTGCAGAGCTTAGGGATGAAGCACCTTTCTCCCCTGTAGGATTCATAGCTGGAGCTAACATGACTCCCTCAAAACCCTACTATATGAATATTTTCAGGACTTCGACACTGGTAAGTGGCTTGAACATGCACCTACAGACTATTCAATTCTCTGGTTATTGGAAGCTCTGAGATCGCACGCAGATGAAATAGAGTTCACGGTAAAATGTATAAGTGCTGGGTTGAGGGCTATTTATAGGCCCTACTGATCTGAAATGTGGTGATCAACCATTAATGGAGTAGTTACTACATCATCCTTCCACCAGATATCCTGTGAGATCTCGGTCTTGTCGACCAATCATCATGCCTGAACCAATGATGTTTCCTTAATTTCCAAAAGGTGTCGCTGCCGCCAAGTTGTTAAATTAGTTTAATTCAGCATTTAATTGCCATCCTGTCAGTCAGATCCTGGTGAGATTTCAGTCACTTCACCCTTTATTATGCTGAAATGGTCATATCCACCGTTAATGCTTGATCTCGTTGGTGCCGCCATTTTGGATAACGGCCCACTAACCAGCCGACAGTTGCCACGGCTAATGTTTTCCTTTGTGACGCATTGGTTGTTTTGACAAGTGGTTCTAATGTACACGTGTGCTTTTTGGTCTTTTAGTTGTGCAGCTGCGGTCCCATCACATGCCTCGCGGCGCAACTTCTCATTCTTCGCAGTTGGTTTGTTCGACTTAACCTACGCAGCTACCTTCTTGAGCTTCGATCTGCGGGGTTCCTAGTTCTGTGCTTTGCACCTTCTCTGCTTCATTGGATCTGCGCAGCTACCTTTGAAATTTGTACTGCGCAGTTTTTTTTTTCCCGGCTTCACTCTACGGAGGGTTCTATGAAGTAGGGCTATCCTGATAGGGTTTTAGCCTACTTCCATTGACTAATCCAGGTAGGTTATCTCCAGCTAACGTGGCTAACTGAACTGCACCACCATTAGTAACATGTAAAATAGTATAGGGACCAAGCCAATGCATTTTAAACTTTCCAGGAAACTTCATAAATTTGATATCATACAGGAGGACTAGATCACCTACCTTAAAGGACTTGTTTTTGATATGGCGATCATGCCATGCTTTTTCTCTGTCTTTCTGCACTTGTTGGTGAAATCCTGCGATGAAGCGATCTTCCTCCAACCCAACCAAGTGTAGAAGCCTTTCTTTGAGTGCGTCTTGATCCTCCATGCCTATAAATGCAGCTATTCTCAAGCTGGGTACAATGTACTCCATAGGAATCACCTCTTCATGTCCATAGGCCAACCTAAAAGCGTATGGCCAGCTAGTTTCTTGCAGGTAGTTCTGTATGCCCATAACACGGCTGGAATGCGCAATCCCCAGTCGTCTCGATTGACATTGCATACTTTCGTCGGTGCATTCTCCAATACCTTATTGAAAGCTTCCACCATATCATTTGCTTGAGGATGATATGGTGAACTCCTCTGATGGTGAATATGGAATTCTTCAGTTAGGTCTTCAATTGTTTTGTGTTAATTTTTGAGCATTAATTCAACATACTCTAGGATATTTACTGAGAGAATAACATGCACAACATATCAAGCATAACAATGCATATCAATCACACCAAGCAATCACATGAGACGATAGACACATAGAGTTTCACTGGGGAAAACAATAAAGGTGAAAAACCCCACAACTTCCTCAGAGATAGAAAGAGCAATGATACAACCCAAGTACAAGAGATAGTCTTCTCTAGAATATACTCCTCCTTCCTCACTTGTGCACCACTTTCCAATGAGTGTAGAAGTGAATAATGAGATGATCAAATAGAGTGTCTCTCGCTCTCTATTTATACATGACCCGACCTACCTAATAACCTAGTAGGGCCGACTTTTCTAACTCCGTTTAATAACCCATGGTAATACTAATCAGGGCCAACCCCACACTTGGTGGTCTAATAACCCATCACTTGCAAGTTACGACACTTGTCAATACAAATGACAACACTTCCGTATATAGGAATAATAACATCTCTATAGGAGTACAATATACATAGGTGAAATACATTCCGAAGTTACAATTACATCAACACTCCCTCTTAACTAGGAAGGTATTTCTCGACACAGATCTGCTAGCACAAGTCTTCTTCTCTGGATCATCATCACTGGATCATCGTCATCGAATCATCGTCATCGTCATTGCTGCTGCTATCTCAATCAATCTCTGAACTATTCATCATAGGAAGTTCTACAGAGCCAGTCCTTTTTCATACTGGATGTAGGCCCACCACCTGTAGGTCTTCATCATCTATGTGAACGGTCTAATAGAGGTGGACTCTCAGGACTAATTATGTGCTGATGCAATACTTGAACAGAGCATCCCAGGAACATTTATGTTCCTAAGCACAACTGGAAAGATCTCTCAGGATTGATTACATGCATCCCTTCACAATACCTTTAAAGAGCATCCCAGGAACATTTATGTGCCATAGCACGATTGGCAAGATCTCTAAAGAGCATCCCAGGACTTATTACGAGCAAGCAGCTCAACCTATCGGATCTCCAGGACTGATTACATGTGAATAGACAATACCTTTAAAAAGTATCCCAGGAACATTGATGTGCCGCAGCATGACCAACAAGATCTCTAAAGAGCATCCCAGGACTTATTATGAGCACGCAGCTCAACCTATCGGATCTCCAGGACTGATTACATGTCTCCATATAAATACCTCATCCCAGCACTGATTACAAGCACACAACTCAACCTATCGGATCTCTGAGGACTGATTACATGCTACTTGCACAACCTGCCACATATCATCCATGACCTCGAAGTATCAACCTGATACCCATGATCCAGCTAATCATCATTGCATGGAGCATCATCCTGATGATCATACATCATCCTGATGTACACCATCCAGAATATCATCCTGATACTCATCACACATGATCATCCTGATCATCATAACATCATCCTGAAGCTCATCATCCATGATCAGCTTGATCATACAATGCATCCACCTGATGCATATCATCTGGAGCAACATCTGAAGCTCATCATCCATGATCATCCTGATCATACAATGCATCCACCTGATGCATACATAGTATCTACCTGATACACATCATCATACATGATCTACCTGATCATACAATGTATCCACCTGATACATAAACACATACATGATCCACCTGATACATAATCAAATACATGATCCAACTGATCATATCAAACATCCAACATGATTCATATACAAATACATGATCCAACTGATCATATCAAGCATCCAACATGATGCATATACAAATACATGATCAAACTAATCATATCCAGCATCCAACATGATGCATATACATATACATGATCCAACTGATCATACAAAGCATCTAACATGATGCATATATAGATACATGATCCAACTGATCATACAAAGCAAAAACTGGAGCAATCGTACAACACTTATATCCACAGCCATGGGAAGGATCCTCCTCTCACCATGCTTGGAATGGCTCCTTCAAATGTGTCCATCACTTCTTCCTCAAAGTGTTGTCAATTTGAAGAACACCAAGCCTCTCTCTAAAGTATTCAAACTTCACTCTGGCTAGTGGTTTTGTCAACACGTCTGCAACCTGCTCATCTGTCGCAACATACAGGAGCTTCACTACTCCTTTCTGCACCATATCCCTGATATAGTGATATTTGATCTCAATGTTCTTCGACCTGTCATGGAACACTGGATTCTCAGATAGCTTCACACAACTCTGCTTATCACAGAAGATACCAGTAGCATCCAACGGGAGATCAAATAACTCAAACAACAGCTTCCTCAGCCATACTGCCTCACAACTAGCCGAACAAGCTGCAACATACTTTTCTCCGGCTGTACTCAGTGCTACGCAGGACTGCTTCCTGCTAAACCAAGAGATCACAGTTGATCCCCTACTAAAGCAGCACCCAGAAGTGCTCTTCCTATCTGCAGCACTGCCTGCCCAGTCCGAATCAACATAACCCTGCAAGTTAAACTTTTGATTCGCATCATACTTGAGCCCATAATCAATTGTACCCTTTAGGTACCTCAGAATATGCTTTACAGCAACCAGGTGAACACCTCTGGGATCTATCAGGTACTGGCTCAATGTGTTCACCACAAAGAAAATATCTGGTCTCATGTTTGTTAGGTACATCAAGGACCCAATCATCTGACGATACACTGTGACATCAACCGGATTAGATGAAGCATCACACAGAAGCTTCAAGTTTGATTCCATAGGTGTGGCCATGGCCTTGCAGTCCATCATCCTGAACCTCTTCAGGATCTCTACTGCATACTTCCCTTGTCCAAGGAAGATTCCATCTACACTCTGCCACACCTCCATGCCTAGAAGATAGTGCATCATCCCCAAGTCCTTCATCTCGAACTCGACATCAAGCTTCCTCTTCATGTCGGAAATCAATCTATCATCACCCGTAACAAACATGTCATCCACATACAAGAGTAGAATCACAGGATTGCCTTCCTCAACCTTGTAGTAAAGGTTGGAATCTGCTTTACTCTTGGTAAAGCCCAAAATGGATAGAAAGCTGTCTATCCTACCGTACCAAGTCCTAGGAGCTTGCTTCAAGCCATACAAAGCTTTCTTCAGTCTGCACACATGTGACTCTCTGTCATGTGTTTCAAAACCAAGTGGCTACTCCACATACACTTCATCTTCGACTACACCATTCAAGAAGGCTGTCTTGACATCCATCTGGTGTATCTTCTTGTCACGTCCCCATCTTGACCCCATTGCATTAAAATGTAAATGATGTAATATTGTTATAAAATCATGGTGAGGAGCTCAAGGCCAAGGCCCTTCCATCGATTTATTGATGCATATGGTTTACGTGCTAGCCAGGCACATTGGAATTGTAAATATGCATTTTAATCAAATACCCACAACTAGCTATGCAATGCAACAAGAGATGGGGACATGATATTACAAGGAATTGGGAGGAAAATATTCAAACCCTTGAGCCAATGAAGTCAATCCAAGTGTCAATGAGAGAACCCATCAACCATCAACTAACCATGTTGACTTTGGTGCCCAATCATTCATTTCTCCCAAGAGTTGGGTGAAGTAGTTAATGCCTTGGGGATTGGGGAGGTATGGCTGTCCAAATTCGAGTATGGGCAAGCCACCCTCAAGGAAAATTGTGTTTCTGCTTCTTGGGCAAGAAAACACCCACAAATTGCCTTCCCAAGCCATTATTCATAATGAGTTTTTCTCTCTCACATTTTTGGGAGCTTGCTGGGCATTTCTCTCATGGAGTACATTGTAAATTAACTGGTTTTCAAGCTGAGAATCCCGTTTTTGTGATGGTTGTACTGTGGGGAAAGAAGAGAATCCATTAGGAAGCTCAACAGATAAGTTTGATAGCTTGTTGTTCCTTATTGTTGTGAAATCGTTTTTGAATTTCCAGAATTGGTTTTCATTATGGAAAAATCATTTTTGTGAACCCAGTAGTTATCTCCTACCTCAGAAATCATTTCTGAATGTTTCCATCAATGGTGTGATTGTGTATGTGCCAATTTTGGGTGCCAACCTGTCCCGGGTTTGCCCAAAAATCGTGTTGGTTCCCTGCTTCCAGTTAATGACTGGGTGAAGGTCGTTTTGGCCCTTGAATGCCCAAGCCTTTGCCCTCTCACGCAGTCTGAGCTAGCTGGGGCTTTTCCCATCACGTTTTTCATCTATCTCCTACATTTTCCATGCCTGGGAACTCGTTTTTGTATTGCACAATGGATGGGAGGAAGGGAGCCATGAGTTTGGGGTTTATGGAGGCCATTTTTGTCCCTTGAGTTCCCACAAACGTTTTCTGGAAACAGTTTTCCTCTCCCTGGGTGATTCCCCAATTGCCATTTCGTTTTTGGTTGCCAAACGCTTTTTCTTCATGCCTAGAAATTGTGATTTTGTTGTTATGTGTATCCATGCTCAGTTTTGAGTTTTCCGTGTGTTAAGAAATGTTGGGGGTTGAAATGGGTTTTCATTGTTTTGGCTTGAGCTTGAGTGGAAGCATCCACAAATGAAGAGGGTTCAGATTTAGCTTGATAAACCCAGCTGTGGACTGGCTTGGCTTAAATGCAAATGATTATTTGGCTGTGTATAAGCTTGAGAGTCCCCTTTTCCTTGTAGATATCATGCCCAGCTCGGGGGTGGTCTCTGAGTGCTGAAATAATACGGGCTGGGCAGAGACCTACGGTTGGGAGGAGCGTTGCAGCGACATAGCTAGTTGTTTGGGATGATTGCACAACAAGATAAGTGTTCTCTGTCTCTGTATTTTACTTCTGCAATGTTTGATTTGATGATTGTTATTGATATATTGAATGCATATGAAATTTTGTGTGTGGATGAGTTTATCTCCGCTGTGCATGTTTGTTGAATTTACATCTGCACACATGGGTTTTTAATTGTATGAATCTAATGAATGGGCTTAGTTTATGTAAAAATCCCCATAGATTGGCATCATGTTCCCTCCCTTGCCTTGGATGGATGGGTGGGTACGTGACACTTCCATTTCATCACTGTAGACAGGGCAAGTACTGATCTGATGGAAGTGTATCTCGCTACAGGAGCAAAAGTTTCTTCATAGTCTATCCCTTCTTTCTGGGAAAATCCACGAGCTACAAATCTTGCTTTGTATTTCTCTATGCTACCATCTACAGCATGCTTGATCTTGTAGATCCACTTGGAAGTCACAACTGACTTCCCTTCAGGTATTGGGACTACATCCCAAACCTCATTCTTCATGATCAATTGGTATTCCTCAACCATGACATCCTTCCATTCTTTCTTTTCCGCTACTTCTTCATAACTTGAAGGTTCTTTGTTGATAATATCACAGAGTAAGGCAACATAGCTGGTATGAGATCTAGTTATCTTGCTTTCTCTGTGTTCTTCTTCTGGAATTCCATACCTTTCTGCATCTTGAATGAGCTCTGTAGCCCATGCAGGTTTCCTCTTGTGAGAGTTCTTCTCATGGGGTGGATCTACAGGTTCTTGTGGATCTTCCATTTCACAATCTGCATCTGGAATTTTTTTAGTCATGGTGGTGTCTTGAAATCTATTTTCCTTTGGTTCTTCATGATCTTCAACAGGTGCCTTCTTTGATTTGATATAAGCTGAGTCTTCATCAAATGTTACATCCCTGCTGACATCAATCTTCTTGAACCCTGGAAAGTATATTCTGTAAGCCTTCGAGCTTTCACTATACCCCACAAAGATGCCCTTCTTTCCTAAAGGATCTAGTTTTGTCCTTTTTTCCTTTGGAACATGTGTATATACTGAACAACCAAATATTTTGAGATGGCTGACTTCAGGTCTCTTACCAATGAAGACTTTTTCTGGTGTCTTGTTGTCCAATATCTTGTGAGGTGTTCTGTTCTACACATATACAGCTATTCTAGTTGCTTCTGCCCATAGATGTATAAGTAGATCCTGGTCATGTAGCATTGTCCGGGCTGATTCCATAATTATTCTATTCTTTCTTTCTACAATTCCAATATGTTGTGGATTGTAGGGAGCAGTCAACTCCCTCTTGATCCCTGAATCAATGCATAGCTTCTTGAAATCACCTGAAGTGAATTCTCCACCATTGTCGGATCTGAAGGTCTTGATCTTCTTATCGATTTGATTTTCCATCAAGGTTTTGAATTCCTTGAACTTATCAAATACTTCATCTTTGTTCTTCAAGAAGTAGACCCAAGTCTTCCTAGAGAAATCATCAATGAAAGAGACATACTATACATACCCACTCAGCGAACTAGATGACATTGGATCGCATACATCAGAGTGGATAATTTCCAAGATTCCTTTAGCTTTGCTTTCACTGCTTGGAAATGCCTTCTTAATGTTCTTTCCTTTTGCACATCCTTTGCAAACACCTTCATGCTTTGTCTTGATTTCAGGAAGACCTTCTACAACTTTTCTTGCAATTGGTAATGCTCTATAGTGCACATGTGCAAGCCTTCTATGCCAAAGTTCACTTGGCTCCATGGATTCATGTACCATGGCATGTTCAGGTTGTCCCTTCAATTTGTACAATCCTCCCTCTTGCTCTCCAATCACCACAACATCATCTATAGTTTTATCCTTTGGCCACATTAGGACTTGGCCATCTACAAATGAAACCTTCATGCCTTTTGCATCCAATGCAGATATGGAGAGTAGGTTCTTCTTGAGCCCAGGTACATATAGAACATCTTTCATCTTCAAAGACTTCCCAGAGTCTAGGTTGCAGGAGGCATCACCACTTCCCTTGATGGGATATTGATAGTCATCCCCAAGTTTCACTTTATGGGGTGAATCATGTTCAGATAGATTTACAAAAGATTCTTTAAACCCAGCCATGTATTTGGAAGCCCCACTATCAATAATCCAATCATTACATCCATGAGATATAGTACCTGTGAGAGCAGAGATTATAACATATTCATATTCACTTGATGAATCATCACTTTCTGCTCTAGCCTTCTTCTTGGGAGGTTCATCATCCTCAGCAGCATGAGCATGAAATCTCCTTTTGTTGTTCTTCTTCTTCTTGCAATTGTTAGTACCTTCTTTTCTCTTCTTGGGAGATTCTGAGGCAAAGTGTCCTTTCTCATTACAATTGAAGCACCTCAGATCTTTCTTTTCTCTGTGGTATGGGTGGGAAGATTTCTTCTTTTGATGGGATGGCTTCCTCTTGAACTTTCCTTTCTTGGTGTGAGCTATGAGAGCTTGATCTTCATTTCCCATCTTTTCTTCTCGGGCTACGAGCCTAGCCTCTTCTTGTGAACATTCCTCCCATAGTCTACTGAAGGAGACCAACTTCTTTCTTGCACAGATTCTTTGGATAAAGGAATCCCATGACCTAGGTAGGTCATTCAATGTGGTCATAACAACTTCACCATTATCCACTACTTCATCCACAGCTTCAAGTTGTTCCTTGATCTGAGAGACCTTAGAAAAGTAGGATTGAATGGTCTCTCCATTCTGAAGCTTTACCCCTTTCAATTGGTTCCGTAGAGTCATCTTCTGATTTATGTTCTTCCCTTCAAACAGCCTGGTAAGGGAATCAAACATCTCCTTGGGTGGCTTTAGAGATGACACATGTGGTATGAGATGGTCTTTGATAGAATCAACAATGATTCTCTTTGCCTTGACCAAGTTCTTCTTATGTAAGGCTTTAGCCTCTTCTCCCTTTGGGACAGGCACCTCTTCACTTATGTAAGTGTCCAATTCATTTTCTTCCAAGATTAACCCAATCCTATACTTCCATGTTTGGAAGTTATCAACCCCTTCAAGATTATCCTCAATCTTGGTGTGGTGAGACATCTTAAAGAGTACTTCAAATGGAAATAGAAAAGATTTAGGTCTTACCACTTGATTTGCAGAAATCTGGATCTGTCGCTGGATTAGGGTTTGTCAGAGAAACCCTATCAATTCAAAATGTGAATTTCAAATTTTTGAAAGGATAGAAAGATGCGCCTTGATGAGCTGATCAGCTTGGTATATTCAGAATTTGAGATCTACAAAGTTTCACCCTTCATAAATGCCTTTTAGTCTCTCGGATTCACTAGGGAGGACCCTGAATTAGGGTTTGAGTTTCTCGGAGCTTCACCCAACCAAAAAGTTCGATCCAAAGTTCTAAACTTCGATTTTTCCAAGGAGCTTCCAGCTATGGTCTCAGATTTCAAATATTCCTATTTTTGTGGAAACCCTACTTTTTAGGGCCAAAAATGAAAGTGCCCAGAATTGAATTCTGATTGGACATAAAGTTCACCTTGATGAGTAGAGTCAATCTACCTTACTGCCATTCCAAAATCTGTGGAGAGAAACCCAATAAACAAGAAACCCTAGTTTCCGCAACTGCACAGTGTCTTCTTCTCAGGTTAGCTCTATACCATGTTAATTTTTTAGCATTAATTCAACATACTCTAGGATCTTTACTGAGAGAATACCATGTACAGATATCAAGCATAACAATGCATATCAATCACACCAAGCAATCACATGAGACAATAGACACATAGAATTTCACTAGGGAAAACCATAAAGGTGAAAAACCCCACAACTTCCTCAGAGATAGGAAGAACAAAGATACAACCCAAGTACATGAGATAGTCTTCTCTATCAACTACTCCTCCTTCCTCACTTGTGCACCACTTTCCGATGAGTGTAGAAGTGAATAATGAGATGATCAAATAGAGTGCCTCCCGCTCTCTATTTATACATGACCTAACCTGCCTAATAACCTAGCAGGGCCGACTTGTCTAACTCAGTCTAATAACCAATGGTAATACTAATCAGGGCCAACCCATCACTTGCAAGTTACGACACTTGCGACACTTGTCAATACAAATGACGACACTTTCGTATAGAGGAATAATAACATCTCTATAGGAGTACAATATACATAGGTGAAATACATTCCGAAGTTATAATTACATCAACATTATGTTCACAAAATGAGTTCCCTGATCACTCATCAATAGCTTTGGGCATCCAAACCTTGTAAGTATGTTCTCAAAAATGAACTGCGCGGCAGTAACTGCACTACAGTCCTTTACTGGCTTTGCTTCTTCCCATCTGATGAGATAATCGGTAGCAGTGATAATGTATCTCGCACCAGTGCTTTTCCCCGGTGGGTTTATAGGTCCTACGAAATCAATGGCCCATTTCTCAAACGCCTGAAGTGTCAACAATGGATTCAAAGGCATTTCGTCTCTGCATGACGGCTTTCCTGTCCTTTGATAGACATCATAGTTGTGGCAATGTTCCTTTGTGTCTTTGTGGATAGTAGGCCACCATAGTCCTGCTCACAATATCTTCTGCACAGTGGCTCTTCCTGCGTAGTGGCCTCCCGATACACCTGAATGTGCCTCAACTAAAATGAATGGATTCTCGTGTTCTAATACACATCTGCGCAACACTTCATCTGGTCCTAACTTGTATAATTGTCTCGCGATTATGGTGAATTCTGCTGCACATACTACCAGCTACTTCTTTTGATGGGTAGTGAACTCAATGGGTGCCAATCCAGTAGTCAAGAAGTCTATGATATCTTTATAGTAGTCATCAGCAACTTGGATGGAAAACAACTGCGTATCAGGCAGACTGTCTTCAATATTCATAGGTTCTTTTCCTGACTCAATCCATGAGAGATCATCAAGTCCTAAGTTCAATTTGGACGGTTTAACTACAATTTCAAAGTCATACTCCTGGAAGAGTAACAACCATCTGCAGATTCTCCCCCCTAACACTGGCTTGTTGACCAGGTATTTCAAAGCAGAGTGGTCAGTGTACATATAGAAGTGCACACCGAGCAGATAGTGCCTAAATTTATGCAGTGCATAGACCATAGCTATACCCTCTCTCTCAGTGGTCGTATAATTATTTTCTGTCGATGAGAGCTTCATGCTCGAAAATGAAATGGGATGGTCAATACCTCCCTCTCCTGGTTGTGCTAATACAACACCCAATGCTATGCATGAAGCATCAACATGTACATGGAATGGCTTCTCCCAGTCTAGAAAAACTAGGATCGGCGCAGTTACCATTTTCTCTTTTAATGTGTCTAAGCCTTGCTCACATTCCGTGTTCCAGATGAACGTCGCATATTTCTTTAGGAGCTTCTCCATGGGTGCGGTTATCTGCACATAACCCTTTATAAACTTTCTATAGGAACCCATATGTTCCAATGTGGTGCGCAGCTACTTTACTGAATTTAGTGCTGGCAAGTTCACAATAACTATGATCTTCGCAGGATCAACCATCAAGCCTTGTTTGCATACTATGTGTCCCAAGAGAATACCATAGGGTACACAGAAAACAAAGTTCTTCAAATTTAAGGATATTTGATGTTGTCTACACTTTTCTAGCATCATTCTGAGGTTTTCACAGTGGTTCTTCAACAAACCAAAGACAATCCAATCATCAAAATATGCGTCTAAAAATTTATGCATGAAATCTTTAAATGCTGCAATCACGACTCTAGAAAAAATGGCAGGTGTGTTCTTCATACCAAAGGGCATTACTATATATTGGAACAACCCCCATTCAATGGAAAAAGTTGTCTTGTGTTTATCTGCTGGATCAATTCTTATCTGATGGCATCCAGAAAATCCATCAGTGAAAGAGTATGCCTCATTTCCTCCAACATTGTCTAAGACTTCATTTGTAAAAGGAGTGGGAAATGGATCATGTAGCGAAGCATCATTTAGCTTCCTAAGATCCACAAAGATCCTGATTTCACCCTTAGTTTTCTTGTCCTGGATAACCATTGGGATTATCCATTCAGATTCTTCAACCGGCTCAATAATCCATGCATCGAGCATCTTATCAAGTTCTGCCTTGACTCTTTCTTTGTAGCAAGGATTCAGTCTATACGGCCTTTGCTTCACAGGTTTCACGCTTGGCTTAAGAGGTATATTCATGACCCCTAAGTCACCCAGAATACCTTTCATTTCTGTAAAATTTGTCGAAAATAAATCCTGATATTCATGTGGCAGGTTTGTGATCTCCGCGACTATATGATCATCCCAGTAGTCTCCAATAGATGCGAACTCTGGCTCTTCGCTTGTGCCAATGTTCACTTTTCTCATTTTAACAAGTCCACTCATTTCTAGAATTTCCAGTGGAGGTCTTTCTACGTCGCGTGCACCTTCTGACTTAGGTATATTAACGTTGCACGGATCCTCCTCATTGCTTTCTTCTTTATCTTCAAACTCTTCAGATAGATTGTAGCATCCAAGGGCATGCTCTATCTGTTTCTTCCATTTTGGCTTTAGGTTCATAGGTACTTTTATATCTTCAAACACTCTTTCGTTGAATTCCTCCAGTGCCTCATTTGTACTTGGGCATTCTACTCTGAATATTCTCTCCTTGATGATCTGCAAAGCTTCATTTATACTCGGATTGTCATCTTTGAAACCGAAACTCTTCTGGAAGTTAGCAGTCAGGGTAGGCCAATCTATAGTTTCTCTGTGCAACTCTGTGTCTAGATACCAGTTCCTTGGAATCTGCTCCTCCAATGTGTACACAAATAGATGCACCCATTCTGTCTGTGGTCTCTCCTCCCATGCTTGTGAACAGATTTCAATATGCTCCCTTAGATCCATTCGTCCCTTATATTTTTCAAAGGGCAGTGCAACCTTGTCAGTGAACCTAATCTGTATTTTGATTCTGCACTGATCCCATGTTGTCAATGTTTCCTTATGCGCAGCCCACCATCTGGCAGGTATCTCGCGCAACACCATGTCTAGTGCTGGTATACGGTGCTTAGCTGCAACTGATACAATATATTATTTGATAAAGGAATAAACATTAGATGAACCATCATAGATTGGGATTGGACTTACCTCCTTTCCAATCCAGCGTAGTGACTTTGTAACCTGCGCGCATCTTCTTGAAGATACTTTGTGCATATGGCCTTGCCAGTTCTCCAGTCCTGCGTCAGAGTCTGAGATGCAAGAACTATCACATCACCAACTAAGTGTGTCATCTGCCCTAGGATTAACATAGTCATCTTGATTTGCAGTCATCTTGTAAAGGAATTCAAGATCCCGTGCTCTGGATTCTTCCTAAATTGGTTCGCTGTACCTTTCTCCGTCTGTAGGGTCCAGTGGTGCAATGACCCTGAGATGCTGTCCTTCAAAGATCATCTTCTTTGTTTTCGGATTTATGATGATGAGGTTATCCATAGCCCAGTCAATTCCCAATAGAGATGGATAAGGATGGCTATCATCCACAATCTCAATAACCTCGAAGTCTGCATGACTTCGCACTCCATCAATGTCAACAATAACATTGGCTAACCTTCCAAAAGGTATGACTTTCTCCTAGTTCTCCATTCTCAATTGTATGGGTGACCATAACAACTTTGTTCGTACCATTTGCTGCCATGTCTATTTAGTCAAGACATTTACTTCAGATCCCAGATCAAGGATGATCTCATCCATCTCATAGTCTCCTAATTGCGCACTAATCCTCATTTCTCGACCTGTTCTCTTATGGCTCTTAATATGATGAATTGCGCTCTGGGCAGTATCTGTCTCATTGTGTGGCTCACACTGCTTCAATAACTTTTCTAAT
Organism: Larix kaempferi; assembly: GCA_027924585.1. NCBI lineage: Eukaryota > Viridiplantae > Streptophyta > Pinopsida > Pinales > Pinaceae > Larix > Larix kaempferi. Next base: position 19,653,581 of record BSBM01000397.1, on the reverse strand, counting down.
TTTTCCACAGCATCTGCGCTCTTCAGTAGTTTCATGTAGCTCCTTAGGAATTGCGCAACAAAGGTTCCTATCTCTGCTGCAGTGCACGTTTTGTCATAAGCGGCTGGCATATCCTCTATATGCGGTATTTCACTGCACAACGGGATTCTTGGTGACCTGGGTGCTGACTCTTTGAATATATCCTACGCTTCTTCAAAGACTTCTTTTTTTTTCTCCAAGTTGAAAGCAGGTGCTTTCCCAGTAGCTTTTCTTATCCATATTGTTTCAAGAGGAGTCTGCTTAGTGTCAAAATATCTAGAAGTCGAGGCTTCTGCTCCTCTATCCCTCCCTGTTGCAGCGCCACTTCGTGTCACTATGTTGATGCTTGGATCTGCAACCCTTCTTTCTGCTATGATCAACTGAATGTTTGGGTTAGGTGCATCTTGCTTTCTTTTCTGCATTTCTACCGCTAACACAGGGCAGACCTCAATAACATGATCAAAATATTTGCAGTTATTGCAAGTAGTACATTCATTGGTACAATCTCTAGATAAGTGATCTTCCTGGCCACAGTTGTAACAGATCATCTAGGCTCTTCCCCTTCCTTGTCCTGGACCAGTATTTCTTCCTCTTCCGCGAAATCCTCCACGGCCTCTATATGCGCCTTGGTCATACTACGCATTATCTCGCTTCGGTGGGGTTTGTTCTTGTACTCTGTATACTCCACTATCACGCATATGCTCCATGTCTCGCTTCCTTTTTTGCATGAGCTCATATGCTCTACAGTTGGATTAATCGTTTCCAACTGACTTACAGAAATTGCAATATAGATTCTTATGGGTGCACACATACTTATGTATGAGATAACAGTCTTCAGGCCTGTGGCCTCTCGTTTTACATATTTCACACCACGGTGCTTGATTCTGATTTAGTGGATTCGGGGCTCCACTATTAAGATACTCTTGAAATAAAGGACAATGCTCTTAGGTGTGCCCTTCTCCCTTGCATCCTGTACACCAGACTTCTTGTCTCTCTTGTTTTCCCTTCTTCATATCCTGTAGTTGTAATGTTAGGGTAGCTAACTGGGTATGAATCTGAGACATCCCAGTGCTAGTATCTCCAATTGGTGAAGTTTCTATTTTCATTGCAATCTCCAAGGATTCTATCTGCGAAGCTACTTTCTACTGCATCAATGGCAGTCTGATATGGGGCAGCAACACGGCTATAAACCATTCTTTGTGCTATTGCGGTGCTATGACAAAGGTTACCTGATCTAACAATGTCTTAAATTTCTGGTCAAATTCCCAAACTGTCTCGTTAGGTTTTTGCTTAATTTCCTTTAACTCTTTTATGCATTGGGATTTTGACTTCAGTTTCTTGAACTTGCTCAATAGCGCAGCCTTAATTTCTGCTAAGGTTATTTGATGTCCAACAGAATACTTCATGAACCAATTCAAGGCTCTATCTCTAAATGTGGTGATGAGTTGCACTTGCATCATAGCATCATCCTGAACTTTCTTAACACTCCACACGGCCTCGCATAGAAACCAATGTTTCTCAGGGTCTTCTAGACCCATTCCTTTGAATATTGACAGCTTAATATCATCAGTCATCATTATCCTAGGTGGTATAGGGTGTTGCGCAGTGTTCTGAGTGGTTTTAGGGATATTTTGCGCAATGTTCTAAAGCGGAATAAGTTGATTTGGGATAGTCGGATTCAGAATGGTCTAAGTAGGGATAGCCTGAGTGCTTACTCCCACGGTGTTACTAGTATTGGAGTTCTGAGAGTTAGGAATATTAACAATAGGAGGGGTCCGAACTGACGGATTCTGAGAAATAAGATGCGGGGTACTTGCAACCGGTGGGTTCTTTGGTGTAATAGGCCGATAAGTGGCTGACAGGGGTGTGGTCTGATTATTAAGGTCACATGGTATTTCGGTCTCTACGCGGAGTTCATGTGGTCTAGGACTTTTCTTAGTAGTATACTTGTATCTCTTTCCACTTCTCAAATTATGGGTTTCTTCGTCAGAGTCACTATATATGCTATTTACCATGACAGACTAAAAAATTTCACTGCATTATTAAAACGCCTTTCTCAGCTAAAATCATTTTAATGTATAAACTCAAATTGTTCAGGTACTTACCTTTGAAACCTTTGAAAAACTATGCTTCGGATGCGCTGTAGGACTTTAGGGTGTCCACAAAGAACTCTGTCACGAAGCCTTCTTGTATACTGTCAACCCAAAAGTCGACTGCTCTCGAAAATGGGCTATCTATTGCTTTGAGCCTCGCAATGAGATCTGGAGTTCACTCGGTTGGTACTTCTAGTGTGAAACATTTCTTGCACTCTACGAGCCTTGATAACCACTCATGCAACTCGTTTCCAAAGGATGCCCAGAAAATATCGTGGATATATTTTCACAGGTATTTGTCCAACCAATCTATGTCAGACAAATGCGGATTTCTATTCTCCTTCCTTGCGAAGTCTCTTTCTGTCTTGTCACACCAAGCCCAAATTTCCTTCTTGTCTGGATGCCAAATTTCTGCAATCAACGGAACCTTCTCTTCCGAGCACATCACTCTTAAGCGCAGCAACTCATCATGGATTCTTGTCCCGGAAGCAGACCCATTTGCTGGCTTATGTAAATGTCTTTAGGTTTTCTATAAAGACCTAGGTTCTTTGCGGTTCAAGGAACCAACAAAACCCCTTTTCACCGGCCCGTTTGGCAATAATCTGTGAACAGACTAAGGTCTCACCCAAGGCGAAGGTATGGGGAGGCTGTGGAATCGGGTTTCCATAGCCACGTGATGAGTGCTTAAACAAATCAAATACTTAAACCCTTCTCAGTCAATACTTCTACAAGCCAGGAGGCTTGCACAATTTGCACATCCAAGGACTGCGTGGTTCGATGGATGTTTGATAAAAGGACAGTGCGACCGACAACTGCGCTTCCACTTTAGACTTAACCAGCTTCAACAAGCTACACTTACTATTTTATCTATTCAACAGTTGTCTTAGGTTATTAATCTTATGGTTTATGTGATATGGCCATGTTGGTTGTGGAGCCAAATCTTCTAGTCTCATAGATGATATTGTATCAGTCGTGTTTGTACCCCAGTTTTATATGATATGTAGGTGGACTGTACAGTCACCCCAGTGGGGGGGTGTGGGGGGGCATCGCCCCCCCACGGGTTTCCAGGGGGGAGCATCCCCCCTCGCTGGGGGGTCCAGGGGCAGCACCCCCGAAGAAAATTTTTGGGGCTATTTTCGCCAACTGTTTTGCGGGCCCATGGTTTTGGGTATCCCATGGTATTTTTCCATTGTATTTCTGTTGATGCCTCGGATATCGTAGCATCAATCAGAAAGGGATTCTCCCTGAGAGACGGTCCCAATTAGACTATCTCCCGTTTGGTGTAAGGAATCCGTCCGGTTAGCGGTTCCGGCAACCGTGGTTTTGGACTTTAAATCCGATTTTACCGGTTATGGCCCGATCCACCTTTCTTTTGGGTTTTTTTTTTTTGTGTCTTTTACATGAGATGCAAGTGCCTAAGTTATACTTAATCTAAATGTAATTAAAACAGATCTAAGCCTAAAAAAGGGAATACGTCTATCTATCCCTGCAGGGGAACACGCTTAAGGGGAGAGCAATCACTGTAACAGATATCGTAAACAAAGAACAGATAGCTATTACTTCTCACGGTCAAAGCTACAGCGAGATGAAGATCTTGGGAAGATAGCTTCTCATTCAAAATGGAACGCATCTATTGCTCAGAAAATAGAGGAAAGCTAAAGGATAAGGAAACAGATCTAAAAATGAAACTTAAAGAACGCATCTATTGCTCATGAACAGAAGAAAGCAAAATTATTTAATCTACATATCAAGAATAAAGAAACAAATCTAGATGCAACGAAACTGGAATTAAACTAAAAGATCCCTGCAGGGAGCAATTTAAAGGCATGAACAATGAGCCGTACGGATTATCCTGAAGAAAGAACAGTTAGCCATTCGATCTAGAAGAGAAATCTACAGCAATGATAAAAGCATCAGCAGGTAGCTCCTGATTTAATATGAAACGCATTCATTGTCCATGAAAATGGGAAAAATTCGTATGCACAGTAAGGAGCAAAAATCATTAATACAAAGAAGTAGTTCGGATGATAAGAATGATCTCACAATACAGAACTGCAGTCATTAGAATAGTCCAATATACAGCAATCCAACATTCCATGCAAAACGTCCATCTCCCGTGGCTTCTATTAGAAAATTCAATTTACAGACCCGATACAAGATAGCTCATATCGTTTGCCAAAATTTTCATTCCCTGCAAAAATTCCTTTCTAATCTTTCCTAGCTTCTATTTATAGTTACAAATTTGCCCTCTGGGCTGACACCTAGCATTCCCTACCTGTCATTCACAGGAATTTCCACTATAATCGACCACCAAAACGGCCACTTCCCTTTACAAAAATATTTTGACAAAAATAGGGACAGCTGTCCCACGGCTTACGCCTTACATATTCAAAATATACATAACAGAAAATTTGCTAACATCAAAGCGTTCCCTGCTGGGCACGTGTCTGGCTGAAGAGAGTGGCTCACTGAATTCAGCTTCTTCATTCCTGTGCGTGAGCTTCTGCTGGCAAAGGGTCGCCCAAGTTGATTGTCACTGGTGCTGCCTGGGCAGAGGCCCTCGAATCCCCTGTTGATGCCGCTCCTAATTGGGAAGGGGGAATTGAACTGGCTGGCTTTTCTGTCATTGCTGGGGAATAGGCTGCTGGGAGAGAGGCTGCCGGATCCACTGATGCTCCTGCTGCTGCTGAAGCTTTCCTGTCCTCCTCTTCTATGTAGTTGTGCCACACACCTGTGTCCCTTATGATTACGTTTGCTGCAGCAGGAAACAGGATTTTCTGAGAAGTCACATTCTTCTCGAGCTCTGTTTTAATGCCTTGGACTTCTGCTTCAGCAGCTTGATGCGCTTCCCTCAGCAGATGGTTGTGAAGTGTTGATGAACCGATGTAATGCTGGAGATCATCCATGGGCAGGACATCAATCCTTTTCACATATTCCATCTGGACGCCGAGCTCTTCTTTCAGTTGAGACAACCGCTGCTCCTTCTTCGGGAAGTCTTCTAGGGTCTGAGGGAAACTCAATGTGCAGTTGTCATGGACTCCTTTGAGCTTTTGGTATAGGTTGTTGATTCTATCTGTTGTCCTCTGCACACTGGCCATCAGCTTATTGGCACAGTTCCGGCCAAACTCCAACAAGGCTATATCTTCATTAAAATCTTCCACGGCCTTAAAAGGAAGATGCGGGGGGAAACCTCCTCTCCCTTCTCTCCATGCCATCTGATTTATGACATTTTCCTTGACACGGGTAGTTCTCCTTGCAATGCTCGGCCACTTTACCCTTTCTGTCGTTCCTGTGGAAGATGACCTCACCGAAGTGGAAGGCCTTCAACTCTTGAATAAACTCATTGGCCGAGGCAACCCCTAAAAACTTGTAAGCGCCGATGCAGAAAGGTAGAGGGGGAAAGGAAGCCTTGTGTTGCTTGTGGAGGAATGCTCCAACCCCATCCAAGAAGAGTTGTCTTACTGCTTCCTTGAGCACCACATAGTCTGTGGCATACTGCGGCAATATGTATGGGGGCTTAGTCCCTCCAAACATTCTCAGGTAGGTACCTTGTTCTGAAAAGTAAAAGTCCCCATACTCCTCAAGGACTTCCAAAGCATTTTCTGACAGACAATTTGGTTCTTCCTTGAAGACTTTCTCGTATAGGGGCATGATGAACCCCTCACAGATAAGTTTGTAGCTGGGCTTGTAATTCTGAGCCCACAACATCTTGAATGCGATGTAGACCGGGGCGGTGGCCCTATCCCATGTACACCCCAATTTGGGGAACTCTATCTTGGCCAAGATACAATCTATCAAGTATGAAGACATGAAGAATTCAGCCTTCTTCAAGGCCAGTCCTGGCTTAGCAGCAGCTATCATCGAGGCCAGACTATCCGACAGGATAGTGGCCCAGTCAAACACTGTCCCCTGAAATGCCACATAGTGAATGATAGGGACCCACTGAATCTTGTATACTGTGCCATCGGGCATGCCGAAGATTCTGCACAGCATTAAAGCGATCAATCTAAAAGGGGCCCTCAGGTTCTGTACGTCATATTCATCATTTCCCTTCTTTCTCAAATGCTTTCCTCCCCTCAATAGCTTCTTGGCCATCTCAACGTTATCCATTTGGCCCAACCATTCGTCAGTCAGAGCTTGTTGGACACGGGGAAATCTGTAGGCCGCCGCAACATACGCGGGTTGAAACGAGGCAATAGCCACTTTACCGCTGTCATTTATCACTCTCCCTTCAGCATCTGCATGTTGGAGTATCCACCCGATCACTTCAGCACAGGGGAATAGCTCAGGGCGGGTAGCGGCTCTAGTTATGCCTGAGGCTCTGATATTTTGATAGATCGGTGCCTCCTCCAGCAACATATCTGGGATCTCTTGGTCCCTGATCATTCTATATATGTCATCCCATCTGATTTCTGGAGGGACACCAGTGGTGCACTTAGTGTCCTGGAGCGAGGTTTCAATCTTGAGAGGGGCAGGATTCTTTTCTGTCATCTTCGCCTTCTTCTTACCGGTTTTCGGCATCTTGATTTATCCCTGGCACCGTGGGGATCGCTTGAGCGAGGTGGCCGCGAGCACGGACGAGCGAGGTGAGCTGGAGCGATTTGCACGGCGTCGCACGTCGTTGGCCAATTCGAAACAGTGGTGCGTTGGTTCGAGCCCCAACCGCATTATATATAAAAAAAAGGCACGTGTGAGCATTCAATTCGGTAGGTGGCGCGGTTAAAACGAGGTTTAAATTCGCCGCGCGTAGCGGTCATGTCAAACGATCTCGGTTTTCGTGCAACCGTCATTTGCGGGGCCAGTTTGCGAATCGTATCCGCCATTGCGGAAGGGTTCAATGAAAGCTTCCGACGTTTCGGGGCTTACTGCGGAAAGGAAACTCGAAGCCTTCCGCGAGAGACCGCCGCGTAGCGGACGGGTAACGCCAAAGCTTCCGCCCTTTCGGAACGATATAGCGAATGCTCCCGGTGTTTTTTCGGAAGGCTTTTGCGAAAGCTTCCGCGAACCAAAAATTTCAAAGTCTCGTTGATTTTTCGGGAAGGTATGGCGAAGGCTCCCGCTAGTTTCGGAAGGCTTTTGTGAATGGCTTCCGCTGTTTCGGAAGGAAAACTTATACTCTCCCGCACAGTTTCCCGGGATCGTTTCGGAGGCCTTTGCCGGGCGGTTTAAGCGATTGGCTTCCGCCGTTTCGGAAGGGTAGCCCGAAGGCTTCCGCGTTTCGGGAGCAAAGGCTGAAAGCCTCCGCGACAGTTTTTTGAAAAAATTCTAAGTTCTTTCATAGCTTCGGAAGGAAATCGTGAATTCTTCCGCGGGACTTATGCGGATGGCTTCCGCAGTTTCGGGAGGGTTTCATCAAAATTTTCCGCTGAGTTTCTTTTGGGAAGATATCACGGCGGCTTCCGCTGTTTCGGAAGGGTTCACTGAATTCCCCCGTCGTTGCGAAAGGGTTCAATGAAAGCTCCCGTCGCTTCGGAAGGGTTCACTGAATTTCCCCGCCGTTGCGGAAGGGTTCAACGAATTTCCCCGCCGTTGCGGAAGGGTTCAACGAAAGCTCCTGCCGCTTCGGAATGGTTCACTGAATTTCCCCGCGGTTTCGGGCGGATGAAACTAAAAGTTCTCTAAGTCCTTTGTTCCCGCAGTTTTTCTGATCGGAAGAAAATCTAAGTCCTTTTCGGGAGACTAAGGCGAATGAGTCCCGCCATTTCGGGAGGTTTTGTCGTTTCGGAACTTGAACCGTTCCGCAGAAGCAATGATCGGAAAAAAAATTCCAAGTCCTTTTACTTCGGAAGGCTTAGGCGTGCGGTCTATGAGAATGGCTTCCGCCGTTTCGGGTGATTTCGTTGAATTCCCCCGCCGTTTCGGGAGAATAACTCAAACCTTTCCGCGGTTGCGGAAGGCTTGAGCGAAAGCTTCCGTTGTTTCGGGAACTAATTTTCAATGGCTTCCACAGATTTTTACAAAGATAATCTCAGTCCTTCTTTCAGAAAGATTGGACGTTCGTCTTTGAAGTCGGGGAGATAGTCCAAATCATTCCAAACGTTGGGAAAAACTAAGTTCTTCTTGGGCTCTTTGGGGAAAACACGGGAGGATTGATGGCAAGATGCTCAGTAGGGAAGTAAGATTTTATGTTGAAAACAGAGCTGACGGCTGGTATGGCTTCTCGGGAAAACTTTCTACAAAAAATACAGGAGGGGCCCCAACATGTACAAAATTTTGGGGAGGGGTGTTGCTGCAACAACAATTTCCCTTATAAAATAAAGACATTGTAATACGGCTAGGGAGGATGATGTATTAGGTTTTATGCATTGTAAATATCTCTGAGATCAGAGGAGAGAGACTGTGAAACAGAGAAGAGGAAGTGCAGCGGTTGTGCTGCAAGTTGTATCCCTTCACCTTGCTGGATGGTAATAATAATAAGGATTGGCAAATTCAGTGTGGATGTAGCCCAAGTTGGGTGAACCATGATATATCTATGTCTCTCTTGTGATGTGTATGTGTGATTATATTTGCATTTAGGTTTATTTTTATTGCTCTGCGATCCTGTTTTTCTAACAATTGGTATCAGAGCCAAAGGTCCATTTGGTAGTTAAACCCGCAGGAAGCTAGGGTTTCTGGTTCGAGTGGGAGCAATGGCAGAAGAAGGAAGGTTTAAGGTCGAGAAGTTTAACGGCCAAAACTTTGGGTTATGGAAGATGCAAATGGAGGACTATCTGTACCAGAAGGATCTATTCCTACCGTTGGGAGGAAAAGAAAAGCAGCCGACTGCTATAAAGGACGAAGAATGGGAGGTTCTTGACAGAAAGGCTCTGGGAACAATACGGTTGAGCCTGGCTTCGTCGGTGGATTTCAATATCTCAAAAGAAACGACAACAGAGGGTTTGATGAGCGCATTGGGTAAGCTGTATGAAAAACCCTCGGCCTCCAACAAGGTATTTCTAATGAAGCGTTTATTTAATATGAAGATGTCTGAAGGTGGATCTGTTACTGATCATTTAAATGAGTTTAATACGGTTACAAATCAGCTAAGTTCTGTAAGTGTGAACTTTGATGATGAGGTTAGGGCTCTTCTAATCTTGTGTTCATTGCCAGAAAGCTGGAATAGCTTGGTCATGGCTGTAAGTAACTCTATCTCTGGTTCAAACACTTTGAAATTTGATGATGTTATTGGTGTTATTCTTAGCGAGGAAATGCGAAGAAAAAGCACAGGTGAGACATCAGGTAATGCGTTGACCATGGAGAGCAGGGGAAGACAAAAGGAGAGAGGAAAGAGCCAAGGTAATCGTGGAAAGTCTAAAACGGGCAGATCCAAGTCCAGACTGGGAAAGATAGAGTGCTGGAACTATGGAAAGAAAGGACATCTGAAGAAAGACTGCAAATCTCTAAAGAAGAAAGGAGATGCACAGAAGGAAACTACCCAGGAAGCAAATGTAGCAGGTGATGTGTTACAAGATGCTTTGATTCTTGCATTAGATAATACTAGTGATTATTGGGTAGTAGATTCAGGAGCTTCATGTCATGCTACACCCCATAGGAAATACTTTCATGAGTATGTTCCTGGCAACTTTGGACATGTTTTATTGGGTGATGATGAGCCATGTAAAATTGTTGGAATGGGTAAGGTATGGATAAAAGTTAAGAATGGAACTGATTGGTTGTTGAAAGAAGTTAGGCATATTCCTGCTATGAAAATAAATCTGATCTCAACAGGGCAGTTGGGAGATGGCGGTTGTCTATCTACGTTCGGAGAAAAGTGGTGGAAGATCACTAAAGGATCAATGGTGATAGCGAAAGGAGACAGAGTAGGTACGTTGTATTTATGTCCTCATAATAATGACCATTCTATCTCTTTATCTTCCACAGGAACAGATACATCATTGTGGCATCACAGGCTTGGCCACATGAGTGAGAAGGGGATGCAGATTCTCCACTCAAGGAAGTTGCTGCCAGATTTGAAGCAGGTAAGTTTGGACTTCTGTGAAAACTGTGTTTATGGAAAACAGAAGAGAGTCAGATTTCTCAGGGTTGGGAAACAGAAGAATAATGAAAAATTAGAGCGGGTGCATACAGATGTATGGGGACCGACTCAAGTACAATCTCTTGGTGGCTCTCATTATTGTGTTACATTTATTGATGATGCAACTAGAAAAACTTGGGTTTATTGCATTAGACAGAAATCTGATGTGTTTGCTACTTTTAAGAAGTGGAAAGCTTTGGTTGAGAATGAGACAGGAAAAAGATTGAAGTGTCTCATATCTGATAATGGAGGTGAGTACTGCAGCAAGGAGTTTGATAGTTACTGTTCATACCATGGGATTCGTAGAGAGAAGACAGTCCCAGGAACACCACAGGAAAATGGTGTGTCAGAAAGGATGAACAGAATGATCATGGAGCGTGCAAGGTGTATGAGACTACATGCAGGGTTGCCCTTACAGTTTTGGGCGGATGCTATAAATACTGCTGTTTATTTAATAAACAGAGGACCTTCAAGTGCTTTGGATGGTGGTATTCCAGAGGAAGCATGGACAGATAAAAAGGTAAACTACTCATTTCTGAGAACGTTTGGTTGTGAAGCATTTGTCCATATTGATAAAGAAAATAGAACAAAGCTTGAAGCTAAATCCAAGAAATGTACCTTTATTGGATATGGGGTTGATGAATTTGGTTATCGTTTATGGGATTATGAAAATAATAAAATGATCAGGAGTACAGATGTGATATTCAATGAAAATTTCATGTATAAAGATCAGTTGCAGGGAAAGAAATAGGAAAAGGAAAACACAGAGTACATAGTGCTTGATGAAATTAAAGAAAATGAAGTTCTGAAGGTGCCAGAAAATCAAGAGCAGCAGCAAGTACCTGAAACTCCTGCAACTGTAAGAAGATCTACCATGTTAAGTAGACTCCCTAAATGATACTCTCCTTCAATGTATTATTTATTCATGACTGATTCTGGTGAACCAGAATGTTATGAAGAAGCAATGCAGGTGGAAACTAGAAAGAAGTGGGAGCAAGGCATGAATGAGGAGATGGACTCATTGGTAGGAAACCAGACTTGGGATTTGGTTCAGTTTCCTGCTGGTAAAAGAGCATTTCAAAACAAATGGATTTACAGGTTGAAGGAAGAAGAAGGAGGTAAGAAGCGGTACAAGGCCAGACTTGTTGTAAAGGGGTTTGCACAGAAGAAAGGTATAGATTTTGATGAAATATTTTCTCCTGTTGTTAAGATGACTTCAATTAGGACTATCTTAAGTCTAGTGGCGGTAGAAGATTTGCATCTTGAACAGTTAGATGTAAAAACAACCTTCCTCCATGGGGATTTGGAGGAAGAAATATATATGCAGCAGCCACAAGGGTATGAGGTCAAAGGTAAGGAGGATCTGGTATGCAGGATGAAAAAGAGCTTGTATGGCTTGAAGCAAGCTCCAAGGCAGTGGTATCTAAAGTTTGACAGGTTTATGACAGAACAAGGTTATAGTAGATGTCATTCTGACCACTGTGTTTATTTCAAGAAGCTAGACAATGGAAGATATATTATCTTGTTATTGTATGTGGATGAAATGCTTGTTGCAGGGTCTGACATGCAGGATATAAATGTACTCAAAAGGAAGCTAGCTAATTCATTTGCGATGAAGGATTTGGGTGCTGCAAAGCAAATCCTTGGTATGAGAATAACGAGAGACAGGAAAAATCGCAAATTGACATTGTCTCAAAGTGAGTACATACAAAAGGTGTTGGAGAGGTTCAGAATGTAGAATGCAAAACCTGTAAGTACACCTTTGGCTAGCCATTTCAGTCTAAGTAAGGAAATGTGTCCCAAGACACAAGAAGAGACAAATTACATGTCCAAGATTCCCTATCAATCAGCAGTTTGCAGCTTGATGTATGCCATGGTGTGCACAAGACCAGATATTGCACATGCAGTGGGAGTTGTGAGCAGATATATGAACAATCTAGGTAAAGAACATTGGAAGGCAGTACAGTGGATTCTCAGGTATTTGAGAGGTACTACCACTGAGGCATTATGTTTTGGAGGTTCAGACACTGTTCTACAGGGATATGTTGATGCAGATATGGCAGGTGACAAGGATAGCAAGAGGAGCACCACAGGGTATGTGTTTACTGTAAGTGGAACAGCAGTAAGCTGGATTTCGAAACTACAGAAGGTTGTTGCACTTTCAACAACAGAAGCAGAGTATGTTGCCATTACAGAGGCTAGTAAAGAGATGATTTGGTTGCAGAGGTTTATGGAGGAAGTGGGTAAGAAGCAGAAGGATAGCAGATTGTATAGTGACAGCCAGAGTGCCATTCATCTTGCAAAGAACTTAGCATTCCATTCTAGGACTAAACATATATAGCTCAAGTACCATTTCATACACTCTGTTCTGGAAGATGAACTGTTAAAGCTGGAAAAGATACATACTAGCCAGAATCCTACAGACATGTTCACAAAGGTAGTGACCACAGAGAAACTGAGTTCATGCTCGGTTTCAGTTGGCCTTCTAGCATGAAGTTGAAGAGGAGAAATTTTCCAAGTCCAAGTCCAGCAAGTGCAGCAGTGGTGGAGTTGTTGTGATCAGTCTCCAAGTGGGAGATTGTTGGTTGTGGAGCCAGATCTTCTAGTCTCATAGATGATATTGTATCAGCCGTGTTTGTACCCCAGTTTTATATGATATGTAGGTGGACTGTACAGTCACTCCAGCGGGGACCATCCCCCCTAGTTGGGGAGTCCGGGGGCAGCACCCCCAAGAAATGGGGGTTCGGGGGCAACGCCCCCGAAGAAATTTTTTGGGGCTATTTTCGCCAGCTGTTTTGCGGGCCCATGGTTTTGGGTATCCCGTGGTATTTTCCCATTGTATTTCCCTTATAAAATAAAGACATTGTAATATGGCTAGGGAGGATGATGTATTAGGTTTTATGCATTGTAAAATCTCTGAGATCAGAGGAGAGAGACTGTGAAACAGAGAAGAGGAAGTGCAGCAGTTGTGCTGCAGGTTGTATCCCTTCACCTTGCTGGACGGTAATAATAATAAGGACTGGAAAATTCAGTGTGGACGTAGCCCAAGTTGGGTGAACCACGATATATCTGTGTCTCTCTTGTGATGTGTATGTGTGATTATATTTGCATTTCTGTTTATTGTTATTGCTCTGCGATCCTGTTTTTTCTAACAGGCCAGACACAAGATGTTGCGCACTTCCGGTGCTACGTGTTGTACGAATCTTATCTACTTATGTGATTATCTGACCGACTCATACATTCACAGACTTAGAAATACTTGTGCATCTAACATTCATCCACCTATGCAATACTTAACATATTATTCCCATCTTCATTCTTATGGAGAGTACATATAAAATTAAAAGACATAAACTAATAAGCAGGAGATTAAGCATTCGTTGTAAGCAAATAAACAAGTGTGAACATATAAGCAATCACACAACACAGGATTAACGTGGTTCACCCCCAGGATGGGAGCTACATCCACAGGAACTGTTGTTATATTATTCTGGGAAGGGTACAACAGTTCCAGTCTATGCACTCAGCTGCAGACTTTCTTCTCTCTCAATAGGCCTCTACGCACGCATCTTGCAGAGCCTTTACAACCTTCTCTCAATAGAGTTTAATGTTCAACAAATATTACGACTCATACTCAGAAGACTCAAAAATGAAGATTATTCAACCCTTTCCCTTACAAAATTGTGCCTTTTTATAGATCATGCCCGTAGGTCATGTCTTTACAATGCATAGGCCCCAAAAACTCTAAGGTTCCCAAAACTAGTGCGGTTACCCGCCACCCTGCTTGTCACCGTCGACCGTTTACTCCACTTGCTTCGGCCTCCTTACTGGGCCACTCGTGGCTCTAATGCCCTTCTGACAGCCACAACCATCAACAAAATGGTTACAATTGCACCGTGTCCTGTCACTTTTCGTCCCTTTAGCCTGCCTGTCGCCGCCGACTTAGTGGCTTAGCTCCTTAACTGCTTGCCACCACTATCCTGACAAGTCACTTTCCTCTTTCTTTGCTCCTCTTCTTGCCCAAAATAGGTCGTTCTCCTGGATCGACCTTCCTCTATACTCTTTACCAAAATAGCTTCCACGCTGGCACTGCGCACACCCAAAAACTGTGCCATCTAACTCCACAGCTCAAACTGCGCAGCTCACAAAATTGTACTTCAATAAAATCATGCCCACTTGGGCCACTCCCAACAAAGGTCGAAGAAGGTTATCCATATGTCGCATGAAGGTTGCAGGTGCATTGGTTAAGCCAAAAGGCATGAATAACGATTCAAAAAATCCTTCCTTGGTATTGAAAGAATTTTTCCACACATATGAGGGATTGATTGGAATCTGATGGTATCCCGACTTGAGGTCAAGCTTAGTAAATAATTTAGCACCTTTCAGATAGTTGATGAGCTCTTCTATCTGCGGCCAAGGGTACCAATTCTTCACCGATATTTTGTTGAGAGCTCTGTAGTCAATGCACATGCGCCAAGTCCCGTCTTTCTTCGGAACTAAGATGACTGGACTTCCACAAGGAGAGGAGCTGGGTCGGATATGACCTTTGTCGATTAATTCTTGGATCTATCTATGAATCTCTTCATTTTCAAGAATGGATCTTCTGTAAACAGATGCGTTAGGAAAAGAAGAACTAGGAACAAGTTCAATAAAGTGTTTTACCTGACAATGTTGAGGTACTCCATCTAGAGCTTGAAATAGGTTCTGGTACTCATCGAGAATATGATCAACTTGCTGCTTCTTTCAAGAACTGCATTGGTCGGTGACTCGACTCGTTGATGCAGTCTTCTTAGAATGTTGCGGCTTGATCATGATTAATGCAAACTTCTGAGCATGATTGATGAGCTTCTTTGTCTGTTTGGAAGATATCAGTGCAACCGTCGATGTAGGTTGACGCTCTGGTATGCTGAACCATCAATTTCGAATTCAGACAATCACATTCTAAGGTTGTGACTGATAACTTCCATGTCTATCCCAGAGGTAAGGTTTCCCAAACAGGGTGTCAACTATGGAGAGTGGTGCCACGTCACAGAGTACTTCATCTTCAAAAGGTTTTATGAAATAAGCGAGTTTTCATTGTCGAGTGATCTGAAGTTCTTGTCCATCCTTCATCCAACAGATGTTGTATGGTTAAGGATGCGGAGTGGTAACAAGACCTAGTTCCTCTAGACCCATATCCATGTATGGAACAGGCAGCTCTCGTTCCTCCTCATCGATGTTAGTCGAGCCTGCTGGAGCAGTCGAGGTCAAAAGGGTTGTTGCATCTAAATCATATTCTTCCACCATCTTGTCGAACACGTCGGAGGTCGAAATTTTTTCTAAAAATGTCTTCCGAGCTTTACATTCAGACGTATCATGCCAAGATGAGTGGTGGTAATCGCACCATTTTCCGATCGACGGTTGTTTGCTACGTTCCCTCTTGTGAAAAGGCTTCTTTACGTAGTATGGCTCTAGCGATGTCGGTTGAGAATATTTTGACTTGTCGAAGTCGACTGGTGCCTTCTTCTCGGGTGGTCATCCTGATGTCGGCTTTGTCGCGAACCAATATTTTCCTTTCTGCTTGGTTTCCAGTTTGTTGGCGTAGTGGAAAGCATCCACAAGCGTATTGACAATCAGAAATTCCATCTCCTGCTAAATGTACTGAGACAATTCGCTAACATACTTCAGAACAAGTAATTTCTCTTCTTCTTGGACACCAAGTCTTGCCATGAGTCGATAAAACTCGCCAGTGCAACTTTGTACTGATTGGTCTTTCCATTGCCTTAGCTGCTGCCACTTCTTATACATCTACTTGAGGTATTTCGGCGGGTAAAATTCCTTTCGGATGTGTTCGACGAATTTATCCCATGTGTCAATGGGGTCTCCGATTTTCTCCATCTTTGTCGAAAGGTTCTCCCACCAGCAGTGCACGGAGGTTGACATCTTTAAGGATGCAATGGTGATCTTTTCAGCTTCCGAGAGTTGATTTACAGCATAATAGGATTCCAGTTGTAGTACCCAATTATCGACGGATTCTGCATCAATCTTACCTTCAAGATTCGGTATGTCCAAATTCATTTGCACTTTGAAGGGGTTGATTTTATCAGAGTGAGTTCTTGTCGAATATCCCACAGATGTCAAAGCGAATCGCATGAGAATCTCATTGAATTGGTGAACATTTCAGTCTATTATCGAGCCAAAGCTTGCTTAATAAGTTGTGTTGTCTCGTCAACTGAATGTCTATTGTTTGTTTCTTCTGTCATCTTTCGAGGTAGCATATACTTGGATTGTTGAGATTGCAAGCAAGTTTGAACCGGCATAAGTCAGGTAACTTAGAGAGAAGTGTATATGCAGAACTTGAGCACGGAAACTAAATGCTCTAATTTGAGTCTTCTCTGATACCAATGATCTGAGTCGTGTCCAGGAAGCACGAGGGGGACAATAGTTTGACTGAATGAGTCGGCTCTGTTATGGTGGAAGCAATTAAGAATAAGCAGAATGAGCAAAGAAGGATTACACTACACATATAAACACAAATACACACAGACAATATGCAGGAATGCGAACTGTTCTTCTATTAGATGTAAACAGGTAACTCCTTGATTGTATGTTACAATATTATACATGCTTATGTATATTTCTGAGACGCTTGGGTGCCTGCACATTACCTTCAGTTACAAAGAAGAAGTTAGAATGGTTTCAACAGTTCAACCATTACAGTCGACTGGAAGACATAGAGACAGTTTGTCGAAGTTCGACAGTCGTTGGTCGCATGTCGACGCTGCTTGTCGATGTCGCGAACTGTGAGGTTGTTGAACATGCCAAAGGTGCAAATGTGTCGAGGTGTGTCGAAGTCAAGACTCATCAGAGTTGTGTCGAATTCGAAACCTATCGAAGATAACTTTTCGAGTTGAAGTCGTGTCAAAGTTGAAACTTGTCGAAGTTGCATCAACGTCGATGACTTGCCAACTGTGATGCGGATCAAGAATTCTTATCATCGTAAACGTCACTTGGAGCCAATTTTGAATATTGTTCAAGAGAAATTTCACCACAATGCTCATTGTTTAGGATGATTGACTAAATTATGCCAAATAGACATGATTCTAGACTACATGACAACATTTGAGAATTTTTTCATATGTGTCGAAAGCCTCTCTAATTTTTTTTTCGAGAATGTTTCATCAATGCCCTCAAGTAGGTAATTCATGCACATACCTCCCTCTACTTGGTTGGAAGCTTGTGATCAATCTTCTGAAGCTAAATTAGTCCTTAATTCCCAAACCAAGCACTCTTTATTTTCTCCTCACACCATATATTCCATGGATTCCCCTACCAAAAACTCCCCCATCCCACCTTTCTTCATCCATAAGTTCACCCCAAAACCCATGGTTGAGTGCTAGTGCCTCAGTCTTTGTTATAATTGTGATGAAAAATATGTTAAAGGGCATAAATGTAAAGAACATAAAATATTCTTGATCAAATCCACCACCCTTGAGGTCCCAGAATCCAACACAATAGAACATCTACCCAAATCGGAAGATGATGACCAAATGCCACCTCTTCAATATGCTCCAGATATGCCAATTTTCGACGAGAAACCACAAATTTTCCTTCATGATTTATCCAGGTTTTCTACTCCTTCGATGCTGAAATTGATTGGCTACATAAAGCACAAGAAATTCATCATGATAATTGATGTTGAAAGCACCCATATTTTCATCCATAGGCATATGGCAGCAGAATACAACCATTTCTATATATGCCCCATTTCCAATTTCCAAATCCTGATAACCAATGGGGGTACAATTAAATTTGGTGGTTGATGTAAGAATGTCAACTACAAATGGAAGACTAATATCTAAAAAGTCATATGTTTTCTATTGACCTAAGGGGATGTGATATCATTTTGGGGGTTGAATGGCTTAGTACCTTAGGTCCTATCACCATGGATTTCTATGAAATTTTTCTCTGCTTTACTCAAAATGGGCACACCCATCACCATTGGGTAATTACTCTGGGTTCACCTGAAATTATCTCTTCAGTCTGCATGGATAAATAGTTGAATAAAGGCCTGTAATGTCCCCACCCCTCAATAACGTTGAGAAAGGGGACATTAACTAAATCAAGGCCGCTAAATTACGCCCCATAACCATAATTACGAATTTACAACAACTAAAATGCATGTGCATATATGGAAATAAAAACACACAATGGAAATAAACTTGATCCACACACACATAACATGCAATTCCAAGCATAATCATCAGAAGCATATAAATTAAATAATTTCACATCAAATACAAAAGAATACTTATCTTTAAACAAAGAAGATCCAAACAACTAGTTGTGTAAGAGTGACTTTCCACTCAATTGTAGGCACTATGTCCAACATTTACTATTTCTGCTTAGAGGACACCCGCAAGCTGGGCTATGAGGCCACTAGAGTGAAGAAAACACCTATACATTTCTCTCTCTCATCCCACAACCCACAACCCACTCTTCTCTCTATGCTTAGAGAAAATCTCAACCATAGCTATACAAGTATCTCACTAAGCCATCACAACCATGGAACTCCTTCCAACTACCCCACACAACACAAGGAATTTCCCTTCACCGATACACAATTCCCAAGCATCCAAAAGTAGCAGCACTCAATGGGTAAAAGTTCCTAGCTTTCCCAACCTCTATGCTCACCTAAAACCATCTATTTTCCCTTCAAAATTGCAGCCCTATCTCTAAATTTGAATTTCTGCGTTAAGCACAACCTAGTAATGGCCATGAACAACAATAGGAAAAAATCTACATACTATAGAATCCTATGTGAGAGAATGATCAAAAGAGTTTTGGTTTGAAGGGATTCGAGGTAAGGGTGAAAAGACAACTGACATAGATTTTGACAATAGAAAAAAGGACTTTTGGAAGATGACATAACTATCACAACCCCCATGCCTCAATACCTGCATGAAGTGACTTTTCTCACCAACCTCACATATGCATTCAAATTATGATTTGTTTTAATAGTCAAGAGAAGGTAATTGGATCATTTAAAGCACATGGTATAATTTTGGATGAGTTGTAAGGTTGGCACTTGGAAACATAGGATTTAGTTTTCCCCATAACCCCCATTTCCTCTTCCCATCTAGTGGAATCATAGCCCCTCTAGTGCTTTTTACACAACCATCTTGGACCATTTTATTATTTTCCAACATAATATTTACATACATTTCCAATTGGCATGATAAGCCAACTGTATGGTCCATATAAAAATATATACATCATACATGCCTAGCCATTCCCTAGTTGGGCCTTGGCCTTGAGCTCCACACTAGGAATCCATACTAGCATATTTACATAATCTACATAATTCTGATTAAATACATTTCAAGTCAAAACTATGGGTATTTGATATAGGAGGATCTTACAAATGATCAAAATCAAAATCTTCAAATGTTGAACAAAAGCACACCGTTGCGAAGAGCTTTCCAAGCTTTCTTGCGACGCTCATTTCGTCCAAAATGGATTCCAGACGTGAAAGATATCGCATTCTGAAAATTTGTGTAAACATGTAAAAGTGGTAAAAAGGGGTTCCACGTGGCACATCCACAGAGTTTCATGTGGCCTGTATATATGGACCAACAATACTGTCGATGCGGCAGCCCCAACATCTACCATGTGTAAGGTTGTAGGCTGATGTGGCATATTGCAGGATGATGTGGACCTATTGTTGTCTAACATGTGGCAAGATCATTGCATAGTTGGTAGAGATGTGGACCAACTGGAAGCTACCACATGGAATTCTTGTTGGTCGCCTTATGGTTCTATTCACCAAAAATTATGATGTACATGGTGGATCGAATCCCTGACCTTCCGCCTTAAATCCCAACGCCCTACCAATGGGCCATGATTGTTGATTGTTATGCATATTAAAAATTTCTTATTTAAAGTTGAACAGTTTATTAGTTGGGAAAAAGGGTGGACCGATGGCTAAGCCCTTGGTCCCAAGATCCATTTTAAACCACGGTTGAACTCTACCATATGAACACAATTTGATACATATTCTATGTATTGTATCCATAATCCAAGTTTGCCACATTACAACAGATATGTGATATTATTAGCAATGATTTCAACCAAAAAATAGAGGAGCCTGCGGGTTTGACCCCGGGACTCCTACTCTCCAATACATATGTGTTACCACTATACCAATGCCTTTTGCTTTGGCAGGTAACCATATTAAATATTTTAAATTTGTTTCGGGATTTGGAACCCCAAAAAGGGCGTGCTCCAACGGGCTCGAAACTCAAGTCTTTACATTATAAAACCATGACTTGAAGTGGAAGAAAAGGTACAGAGCGGCATGAATTCCAATGCTGGTCTAACTTGGAACTCGAGGCGGGTCCATACAACATTCATACAACGCAGGAGCAATTGTTCTCATTCTACGTGCCATAGGACGTCTCAAGAAAACCGTATAGTGTTTATACTCTTTTTATTCGATTTTTCGAGACATATGCATTGGAAAAGTCTATTTTTGTAGCCAATAGACATAATTCAAAAGTGTCTTCAGAACTAATGTAATTTGCAGCATTTGAAGGCTAATAAAATCGCTCTCACTGGAGTTGGACCCAGGCCATTAGGGATGAACTCCGTTAATAGTTGTTGTCTCAAAATGTGGTTTGCATCTTTGTTATTTGTATTCTTTTTATTTATACTCTCTTTAAGCTTGCAATTTTAAATCCTTTAAAAAAATTAACTATTGGAATATTTTCACGTGCAATTCATGGTTTAAAATCAAATCTATCATTTTAATATCGTGTTTGGTATCATATCAATATTAACTAAAGAATTGTGATTATGAATGTTAACAAGGCTGAAGCTAAAGAGAGGTGAAGGAGTATGGGAAGAATTCAATCCTGATATTGCATCCAGGCATGCAAACCCAAAGAAAAAAATGCCTTCACCAAAAGGTGTAGGAAGTAATCCTCCATCAATTGATGAAGAATTTCTTAAAGCTTTTATGGCTATGAAATCTATGGTGGAATAATTTTACAAAGAATGTAAAGAACGTGAAGAAGGTGGGCCACTAGTTAAGGTTGAAAAAGGTAAAGGATAAGGAGGTGGTAGTGACCCTCCTAAAACTCCACTGTCTCCATATTCGTCCTCATATAGTTCCATTTCCTCTTCTAATGTAGGGAAAAGGAATTCTAACAAATCTGACCTTATTATGCCATTGTTAAAGCTTGATGTAAATTTTGATTTACCCATGTTTACTGGAGAAATTAATGCTGAAAAATTGGATAACTAGATTAGACAAATCAAAGTATATTGCAGGATCCAGAATATTGCAGTCGATGAAGAAAATATCCAGTTGGCCACCCTCCATCTTGGTGGAAATTCTCTTATAAGGTGGCAGAGAAAAAATAAAGAGGATCTTATTACTAAAGGTAAAATTATTTCCTCTTGGTAAGAGTTTACTGCAGCATTGAAAAATAAATTATATATGTTGGGTTATATGCAACAAGCTATGATGGACTGGAATAATTTCAAACAAGGTATGGGTCAGAGTCTACAAGAGTACACACAAGAGTTTAGAAAAAGGGCCTTAGTATTGGGTATACCTATTTAAACTCAAGAAACACTTCTTAAGTTCATAGGAGGATTACATAGTTACGTATGACATAAAATACTTATGTTTAATCCTAATAACCTGGATGAAGTGTGTGTTCAAGCCACACATATTGAATTTAAAGGGATAAATACTTTTGATAAATTTTCCAAGAATCCTTTCAAATCAGGTGGAAACAAGTTCAAAGGTAAAGGGAAAGATAAGCACACAGCTACCGTGAAGAAGGGAAGTGATAAGATTACATGCTCGCATTTTCATAAAAAGGGTCATGATGCATCCAAATGTTGGAAGGTCCATCCAGAACTCAAGCCAGAGAATTTTTGGAACAAAAAGGAGGATACGAATACTATCTCCACTCTTTGGCAGGATTTGGGATCAGACTCCAAAGATGAGACAGAAATTGCAGCCATGGGCTTACAAGGTAAATCTCTTTCTGATTATGTTTCAAAAGATGAATTTGTTCATGGTGAGAAGAAAAGGAGTGATTTATTTCACATAAGGGTAATTTCTAAACATACCAAACTTGATATTTTATTGATAGTGGATCACAATCTAACCTTATTTCAGAAGAGATAGTTAAAAATCGCGGTTTGGAAATTAAGTCACACCCTAAACCATATCCACTTGGTTGGGTGCGTGAAAATGCACAGTTACAAGTTACTGAGAAGTGTAGACTTAGGTTTTCTATAACTTATGGATTTATGGATGAATTTGATTTGGATGTGGTTCTACTAGATATTTGTGGAATTGTATTAGGTAGCCCTTATCTTTATGATAGGAAAGCAATCTATTACAGAGAAGAGAACAAGTATGAGCTTACCAAGGATGGTATTCAGTACATTGTTTGAGCTCATTGTATGAAAACTAATATATCTTTGGTTTCTAAGTGAAATGAAGATATTAGTAAATGTTAGTAAAAAAAATTTCTCATGACTGTTAAAGCTAAAGACGTTGATAAGACTGATGCCTTTAAAGGTTGTGATCATAAAATTAAATATGAATTGGTTAAGGTTGTTGGTAAGTATGATGCATTATTCTAGGAACCTAAAGGATTACCTTCTAAAAGGGAAATCTAACATGAGATCCATTTGTAGCAAGATGTTGTTGAAATTTGGATGTCATTGATGTCAACTGATGTCAAAGAGGATTCAATATTCCTATGCTAGCTTGAAGAAATATATGAAATCCACTTTGAAGACCGCCAAAGTGAATAATTATATCAAAAAGTACATCAAGTATATCAAGTATTAAGAAGTACATAAGGAATACATTCAGTACATATGGTATAGGTGCAGGTCTCAAATCCACCTAGACATACTACTTTAATGGTAAAATCCAAAGAGATGGTTGGACAAGTTTTGGCTTTGCGCAACTGACTTGGAATAAGAAGCGGTTGAACATGTAAGAAAGTCCCAAAAGTGCACGAGACTCACCAATCAGAAGAAGCATTCAAGATTATTGAAGCGCGCAATAGTACCAGAAGAAAGTAGTGATTGGAGAATTCAAGTGTGCAAGTCCCACAAGTGATGGTACATCAAGGGAGAAATACCACACCACAAGGGCACAAGACCCACTAGGAAAAGAATCAAGTATGCACACAACCCCACAAGGGATGACACCTTAGCGGCGCATAACATGACAAGTGGTGGAAGCATGAATTAAGTGGAACCATGAAGCAAAGACGAAGAAGCCACAACTAACCTGTGGACATACCATCCGCACAAGAAAAGTATAAATAAGAAGCTGAGTTGGAGAATTTAATTAAGCTTGTAAGCTTAAGACTAGAAGATACAGATTTGACAAGCTTCTAATTCTCGGGGCATCAAGGGCTCGTGGAACCAGACAACATGATATAGTAGAGATCTCAGTGTGCACAAACATGAGAAAAAAATTACTAATGGTGCAAAAGATGATGTAATCTATATGTGACAGTTGCACAAACAAATAAATGTAGAACTACAAAGCATGCACAAGTGCATAAGAACATAATGACAATATCGCAGATAGTTCACATAAAGTCACAAATGATCTAAGACAAGTGCGTGAAGACTGACTTGAAGTATATCTTGTGCACTAAGGCATAGTTTATGCACTAAGATAGAGTTGTTGCACAATAAAGGATGCACATTATGGTAAGGATGATCTGATACAAACACAAAGAATAGAAAGGTCATATCACAGATGATTCATAGAAGGTCGCATATTATCTAAAGATTGTTGCACCAAGACAGAACGAAAATATCACAGAAGGTGCACAAGCCTATCTGATACTGATGCGCGAAGTCAGAACAACAACTCATCAGAAGATGCACAGTATCAGTTGAAGTTGCATATGCAAAGAAACATAATGATATACTGAACTTGAGCACAGACTACATAATATGATGAAGTAATACACAATTTGTGAAGTATGAAGTCGTTTGTGTAATGTTTTTTACACAAGTAAGTGTTTGCAATATTTCAACGATATAGAAGGTGCACACAATAGAATGAACTGAATATTATCTGAAGAGTTTCTGAACAGAAGAACAACATAGAAATATCTTCTACTTTCATATGAGGGAAGCATGACGGGGAAAGGAGCAAGGGGTCGGTGCCTCCTTCCATTTGGAGCTGGTAAATCAGGGAGTCGATGCTTCCTTCAGGTCCGTTCCTGTCAAACCAGGGGATCAGTGCCTCCTTCCAGCTGATGCTAGAGAAATTCGGAATTTGGTGCTTCCTTGAATGCAATCTTTTCATATAAGAGAACATTTTGTGGTTTTATTCCGTTTGGGTTTCCATGTAAAAATATGTGTGTTCTTTTTTTTGCGCATATGTGGCTGAATGCTTTTGTTTATGTGAATGCATAATTTAAGATCAAGTTAAATATGGTATGAAGTAAAAATTGTTTATAACAATGCTAATACTGATTCACCCCTCCTCTCAATATTAAATTCCAATAATAGGTATCCGAGCACGTGGCTTTAGTAACAACTTAACGTTTGGAGCATAGGTCCATGCACAAAAATGAACATGCAAGAAAAACTCTTCATGACTAGATCTAATAAATATGAGTACCGAATATGAAGAAATCGTTGAAGTAGATTTGTAAGGTGAACATATCAGTGCTCTAGATGAACTAAATAAATCAAGGAAGAAAAACAAACAACTGCAAGAATCATTATTGAAATTATAAGTTGATACAACCAAGCAATTAAAATCAAGAGAAGATAAATGTGAGAAGCTAGAAGCTAAGATCACTTTCATAAAATAAGAACTACAAAATATTAGCATTCAATTGGAACATGGACAAAATTTCAGAAACAACACCAATGAAGGATCAAACTTTGTCCTTGAAGCAAAGAGTTATGAAGATGCGCTCAGAAGTCCTACTCCAAGGAACAATAAGAAGTTTGAAGAAAAGTACAAGGATTCAATTCACATGAAGAGTGGATCCGTGCAATTCAAAAGAATTCATCCCATCAGGTATCAAACTCTTTTTTGGGAAATTATTATTTCTGTCATAAATTTGGTAGTAAGGAAATAAATTGCAAATCACATGCACTTGTGAATGCTAGAAGAAATAGTTTTTGCAATCAGGCGAACCCCACACATAATAATGTTAGAAAATTAGCCAAGAATCCAAAGGAAAATTTCAATCCCTTCAGCCTCTTGAACTTAGATAGTGAATGTCATAAGTGTCACAATCATGGTTATGACAGCTAGAACTGCAAAAATCAGTTACCACCTGCGCAATCAGCCAAAAACATCCCCAACAAAATAAAATCCGTGCAATCCTAGAAAGATCAAGTTTATCAGGAGGGATGCATCCTAGCTTTACATGCGAAAAATAAAAGGGGACGATGGCGCATTGATAGTGGTTTTTCTAATCACATGACAGAGGACAAAAATTATTTTCTAAAATACATGGAAGAAAAGGGAGGCAGTGTCTACTTTGGAGATAACGGATCTCCAAAAATACTAGGTAAAGGCTTAGTAAGATTGGGGAATACAAGGACCAAAGAAGAAAATGTCTTACTAGTTTAAAACATGAAACACAATCTTCTCAGCGTCAGCCATATGTGCGACCAAGGCCATACACTCACCTTTGACTCAGAAAAATGTAGAATAAAAAATAGGATTACAGGCAGTATTGTAGCAACAACCACTAGAACCCCCAATAATGTATACATCCTGGATGAAGGAAAGGAAAAACAGTGCTACATGGGACAAACAAATGAAAGTTGGCTATGGCACAGAAGATTGGTACATATCAATTTTGACAATCTGGTTGGAATCAACAAGAAACATGTTGTAAGAGATATCCCAAAAATCATAAAGCTATTGAATTCAGTCTGCAGACACTGTCTGTACGGAAATCAAACAAGAGTTACTTTCAAGACAAAAGAGTACACTACATCAAAACCTTTTGAACTAGTGCATTCAGATATTTGCAGTCTAATGAGGACCAAAAGTTTAAATGGTGTGTTTTACTTTCTTATTTTCATCGATGATTATACTAGGATGACATGGGTGTTTTTCCTTAAAGAAAAGTTAGAAACATTTGAGTGCTTCAAAGTATTTAAGGAAGTGGTTGAAAATGAAATCGA
This sequence comes from Larix kaempferi, assembly GCA_027924585.1. NCBI lineage: Eukaryota > Viridiplantae > Streptophyta > Pinopsida > Pinales > Pinaceae > Larix > Larix kaempferi. Next base: position 19,627,262 of record BSBM01000397.1, on the reverse strand, counting down.
GTTAAGGATTAAGTGTTTAAGGTATGAAAATGGACGAGAGTATACATCAACCAAATTTGAGAACTACAATGAAAAACATGGTGTCAAGAGACAATTCTTAGCCTCCAGAACCCCGCAACAAAATGGAGTAGCAAAAAGGAAGAACATAATTGTGCAGGAAATGTCTAGAACAATGTTTAATGATTGAAAGTTGTCTGATATTTTTTGGACTCGGGCCATACATACAGCTGTACACATACTTAACACATGTCAGATAAGGAAAAAAAATATCTCAATGCCTTACGAAATCTAGAAAGGAAGGCCATCCACAGTCAAGCACTTCAGGGTATTTGGAAGCAAGTGCTACATCAAAAGAAATGATGAAAACCTAGGAAAGTTTGACTCTAGATCAGATGAAGGAACCTTTTTTGGATATGCTACAAGAAGTAAAGGATACAAGTGCTATAATATGTGACTTAGAAAGATGACATAAATCCCAGACATAAAAGTAGATGAAGTATTCACGCACAGGAAAGTAGAAGACGATGATGATCAACCAATGATCGAGCAATCCTATGAGGATCTGCCAGAAAACAAAGAATTAGGAGAATCACAAGAGACGATATACCAACATGAGTTAGAAGACGAAAGGGATGATACAAAATATACTTCCAAATATGTTTAGAACAATCATTCAGAAGATTTAATTATTGGAGATAAAAATGTCAGCATAAGAACTAGAAGAAGATCATGTTTGTTGAATATTGTAACTTCTAAGAATATTATATTCGTACATTATTATTCCGGAGATGTTTCATCCCTCCGAGGTGACTCTATTATGTATCCGGAGATTTTTATTGCTCCGATGGTTTGTGGTAACTAGGTTTATTAGACCCACCATGTGGGGGTCGGCCCTGATTTTATATTTTAGGGGTTATTAGACTTCTCTAGGAGAGGTCGGCCCCATTAGGGATTTTGGTCAGTCGGGAACTAGTATAAATAGAGGAGGAGAGCTCCTCATTTGATACACTTACACAACTCATAAAAGTAGAGCACTTGTGTCTGGGAGGTCTGCACAAGAGGTAGAGAAGGAGGTCAAGTCTTCGAGCACATCTTGTATTTTGGTTGATCATCTTATTGAGGAAAGCTTTGCTGGGTTTTCTACCCCATGAGGGTTTCCCAGGGTAAATTATGTGTCTATCTTGTGATTATGTTTCTTTCAGTGATCTTGCTAGTCTATTTGGTTTAAACTTAACATGGTATCAGAGCTAGCCTGAATAGAACATCTTTCACAAGGTGAAATTATATTTCTCTCTCTCTCCCAAAATTAGGGTTTCTGCAAAAAGTCAGTATTTTTGGATTCTGGTTGCATGTTTGATTATCCCTTCTAAAGATCTATCTTTTGAGCCTTGGATCAAAGTTTTTGGTTGGGTAGAACTCCGGGAAAGTCAAACCCTAGTTTTACCAAAAGTGTGATAAACCAGAAATTTTGTTGCAGTTCCAGAAAAGTGAAAAGTTAAAATTTTCGGGTAAGTACTACTCTATCTCTTATCTCTTGGACTCCCCCAAGAGAAGATGGCTCCAAGCACTAATCTTGAATACAAGCTAGAAGGTATAGAAAATTTTCGGGCATGGAAATACAGAATTGGTCTCATTCTTGAAGAGAATGATCTTGCTCATTATGTCAAGGATGAAGTTGCAGAACCTGAAGGAGATGAAGCCAAAGAGAAGCATAGGAAGGATTTGATTAGGGAAAAGAGAATCATAGCTGATTCTATTAAAGACCACTTGATTCCCCAAGTGGCCTCCAAGAAGACTCCAAAGGAAATGTATGATGCCCTAGGAAGAATGTATGAAGGAAAGAACATCAATAGGAAGATGAACCTAAGGACTCAGTTGAAGAGTACCAAGATGCACAAAGGAGAATCCATTCAAGACTACTTCTCAAGGGTCTCCCAAATCAAGGAGCAACTAGACGCCATTGGTGATACTCTTGATGAAGATGAACTTGTGATGACTTCTCTAAATGGTCTCACTAGACCTTGGAAATCATTCATACAAACTATGTGTGCCAGAAAAGAAAGCATGAAGTTTGATGTAGTATGGGAGGATTGTGTTCAAGAAGAGGCTAGGGTAGCCAACAGAGAAGCTCTTCTCAAAGAGGATGACCAAGCCTTGGCCACCCACACCAAAAGAGGAAGAAGGGGTCACTTCAAGAAAGTGAACCACAAAAATTCTCAACCCTCTCATAGATTCAAAAGGAAAGGAGGAACAAACTCAAAAAGAGACCTGTCCACAGTCCAATGTTATAATTGTCTTAAACTAGGAAACTATGCTAGAGACTATACTTTACCTGAAAAGAAGAAGAAGAAGTTTGTTCACAAAAGACATCATGCACATATGGAATAAGATGATAGTGAAGAAGAAGTAGGAGAAGAAGAAGAAGAAGAAGAAGAAGAGGAAAGGCCTCGAAGGAAAAGATCTAAAGTAAAGAAAGAAGATCCAGAAGAATATGTCCTATTTTCTACACTCTCTGGATCTGTGTCTCCTGGAGAAGATACATGGCTCATTGATAGTGGTGCTTCAAAGCACATGACAGGTCAAAAGAAAACTCTCTCAAGACTTGAAGAAAAGTCTTCACCACAAAAAGTATCTCTAGGAGATGATTATCAATATCCCATCAAGGGAATTGGTGAAGCAAGCTACAAGCTTGATTCTGGAACACCCTTGAAAATGAAATAAGTTTTATATGTACCAAGTTTAAAGAAGAACCTACTCTCTATCTCAACACTAGATAACAAAGGTTTTAGAGTGGCTTTCATAGATGGACAAGTACTCATGTGGTCCAAAGGAAAATCAATTGAAGATGCAGTTGTCATTGGTGAAGAAGAAGGAGGTCTCTATAAGCTCAAGGGACATCCAGAAGTTGCCCTTGCTCATGAAACATCTAGCCCCAGTGAGCTATGGCATAGAAGACTAGCTCACATTAACTACAAAGCCTTACCCTATGTAAGCAAGGTGGTCATAGGATTACCAGATTTGAAGGTTGATCATAATGGCTCATGTAAAGGTTGTAAGAAAGGGAAGAATGTCAAGAACCCTTTTCCAAAGAGTGAAACAAAGACTAAGAACATTTTGGAGCTAATACACTCAGATGTATATGGACCAATGCCCACCACTTCCCTAAGTGGGTTTGAGTACTATCTCTCATTCATTGATTACTATTCAAGGAAGACTTGGATATACTTTCTAAAAGGTAAGAATCTAGTCTTTGGAAAATTCAAAGAATTCAAGGCCCTAATAGAAAATCTCTTAGAAAAGAAAATCAAGATTCTCAGAACAGATAATGGCAGAGAATATACTTCAAAGGACTTTGAATACTTTTGTAAAGAAGCCGGAATTAAGAGGTAACTAACCACTCCCTACAATCCCCAACAAAATGAGGTTGCTGAGAGGAAAAATAGAACCATCATGGAAGCTGTAAAGACTATGATACATGACCAAGATCTACCCATGTATCTATGGGCTAAAGCAGCTAGGACAGCAGTGTATGTGCAAAATAGACTATCCCATAGTGCTCTTGAATTCAAAACTCCAGAAGAAGTGTTTACAGGAAAGAAGCCTGAGGTAAGTCATCTCAAAATATTTGGGTGTCCTGTGTACATCCACATTCCAAAAGAAAAGAGAACCAAGTTGGATCCTTCTGGTAAGAAGGGAATATTTGTTGGATATTGTGAATCATCCAAAGCCTTTAGAATTTACATACCAGGTTTTCATCATATGGAAATAAGTAGAGATGTACCATTTGATGAAGAAGCAGCTCTCAAGAAATCCAGGAAGTGCCAACTTGAATAAATCTATGAAGAAGATACACCTCCTAGAATCAAAGAGGCTGTGCACATCCCTGAAGATGATTCACCAGAGGATCATGACATGTTGGAACCACAAGAACCTCCTATTACAGATTTATCTAAGAAAAGAAGGCCAGCATGGGCTAGAGATATTATTCAAGGAGCCGAAAGTTATGGAGCTCCTGAAGGCTCCACTAGAGAAAAAAAGAAACCAAAGCTAGTGTCCAACTGTATGGCCTTGATGTGTGATCTTGTGGATCAACAACCTACTAGCTATGAAGAGGCAGCTCAGAAGAAAGAATGGGTAGAAGCAATGACAGAAGAATATCATTCAATAATGAAAAATGATGTTTGGGATGTAATTCCCAAACCAGAAGATAAAAGTGTGGTTTCTTCCAAATGGATTTTCAAGATAAAACATGCTGCAGATGGTAGCATTGAAAAATACAAGGAAACATTTGTAGCCAGAGGATTCTCTCAGAAGGAGGGAATTGACTATGAAGAAACATTTGCACCAGTTGCTAGGTATACTTCAATTAGAACTATCATGGCACTTGCATATATGATGAAGTGGAAATTACACCAAATGGATGTTAAGACATCTTTTCTGAATGGTGTAATTGAAGAAGAAGTGTACATAGAGCAACCACAAGGGTTTGAGGTTAAAGACGGGAGAAATCATGTATGCAAACTGAAAAAGTCATTATATGGATTGAAGCAAGCTCCCAGGGCTTGGTACGGAAGGATTGACAATTTCTTAACAAGCATGGGCTTTACCAAGAGTAAAGCTGACCCCAATCTTTATCTCAAAGTGATGGATGATGAACCAGTTATACTGTTGTTATATGTAGATGATCTATTTCTAACTGGAAATGAGAAACAAATTATTGAAAGCAAGAAGAAGCTTTCTTCAGAATTCGAGATGAAAGATCTCGGATTAATGCACTACTTCTTAGGTCTAGAAGTATGGCAAGAACCAAAAGGAATCTTTCTAAATCAAGGTAACTATGCTGTGGAGATTCTAAAAAGATTTGATATGTTGGAGTGTAAAGCCATGGCCACTCCCATGGACTCCAACTTGAATTTATTAGTTAATGACTCATCGGAATTAGTGGACCTAACTCTATATAGACAAATCATTGGGTCATTGATGTATTTAACAAATACTAGGCCAGATATATGCTTTGCTGTAAATACCCTAAGTCAGTATCTAGTAGAACCTAGAAAGGTTCACTAAATAGCTGCAAAGCATGTAATGAGGTACCTAAAAGGTACATTAGATTTTGGTCTATATTATCTTGGAGATCATGAACTCAGATTACATGGTTACTCAGATTATGATTGGGAAGGAAGTGTCTCAGAAAGAAAGAGTACATCAGGTGGATGTTATGGTCTTGGATCTGCCATGATCTCATGGTTCAACAAGAAACAATCTAGTGTGGCTCTCAATACTGCTGAAGCAGAATATATAGCTTCCTGCTCTGCCAGCTGTGAAGCAGTGTGGCTTTGAAAGCTATTATCTGGAGTGTTTGACTTAGAAATGGATCCCACTGTGATTATGTGTGACAATCAAAGCTGCATTAAGATGACAGAAAATCCTGTATTCCACAATAAGTCAAAACACATAGAGATCCGATACTTTTATATACGAGATATGGTGTAGAGAGGAGCTATCAAGCTCGAGTATGTGAGCACTGAGGATCAAATTGCTGATATCTTGACCAAACCTCTGTCTTGAGTGAAATTTGAATACTTCCGAGACAAGCTTGGTGTAGTTCAAAAGGACCCTCCTCGAAAGGGGGAGTAGTATAGTCACTGATGTTGAGATTGTCTCATCAACAGCAAGGTCGATGATGAGGATACCTATTTACTACACCTGGATACTTAGAAATATTTAGATTTAGGACTCTTATACTTAGAATACTTATTTTTACTTGTTTTTACTTTTGATAGATGTATTAGTAACAATACATGCTTTTGATGATAGATGTATTAGTGAGAATACATGCTTTTGATGATGGATGGATTAGTGAGAATACATGCTTTTGATGATGGATGGATTAGTGAGAATACATGCTTTTGATGATGGATGGATTAGTGAGAATACATGCTTCTGATGATGGATGTATTAGTGAGAATACATCTTTTGATATATGTATTAGTAAGAATACATGTTTTGATGATAGATATATTGGTGAGAATACATACTTTTGATGATACATGTATTGATGAGTATACTCGTATTGATGAGAATACATGTATTTATTAATGTACTTGTATGGTTGAGGATACGTGTACCTGTATTGATGAGGATACATGTGAGGATTACATCATCCTTGAACACACGTTCTAAAGTGAGCCGTAGACAGATGTCTCCGAGAAAGAAGAAGGATTGCATCATCCTTGAACATATGTTCTAAAGAGCACCGTAGGCATATGTCTTCGAGAATGAAGTCCTTGGTGGACATATGAGGATTGGATCATCCCTGGACTTCAGTCCTAAAGAGAGCCGTAGACATGATGTCTCCGAGAATGAAGTCCTGAATGAACAGGTAGGGGATTGCATCTTCCCCGGACCTCGGTCCCAGAATTGAGCCGTAGACTAATGTCTCCGAGAATTGAAGATAGGACTACATCGTCCCTAAACTAGGTTCAAAACGTACGTGATGGGATTACATCATCCCTAGACATGAGACTTGTCTTAAAGGTACGTGTGAGGACTGCATCATCCATGAAATGGGTTCAAAATGTACGTGATGGAATTGCATCATCCCTAGACATGAGACTTGTCTTAAAGGTACATGTGAGGACTGCATCGTCCATGAATTGGGTTCAAAATGTACGTGATGGGATTGCATCATCCCTAGACATGAGACTTGTCTTAAAGGTACGTGTGAGGACTGCATCGTCCATGAACTGGGTTCAAAATGTACGTGATGGGATTGCATCGTCCCTAGACATCAGACTTGTCTTAAAGTGATAAGGACTGATCATCCTGGAACTTGATATGGATTGTATCATCCATGGACCTATGTCCTAAAGAGAGAGGGATTGATCATCCTGTAATATGATCGTGTGTATTGAAGAGTATACTGTAGATCGAGATGATCCAGATGTTGTAGATCAATCCAGATGCTGATGATCGTGTGATGACGATGCCGATGATTGTGTGATGATGATCGTATGATGACGATGTTGATGATCGTGTGATGACGATGTTGATGATCGTATGATGACGATGCTGATGATCGTGTGATGACGATGCTGATGATCATGTGATGACGATACTGATGATGTTGATGCTCCAGTAACTGGTTGAGTTACTGATGATGATGAATTGAAGAAAGCTTTCGATGATTTATAGATGTATCATGTATGATGTATTCGATGAATCCTTGCTCCTGCAGATGTTGTTATAATATCCTTCTCGTTAAGGGGGAGTGTTGAATATTGTAACTTCTAAGAATATTAGATTTGTACATTATTATTCCGGAGATGTTTCATCCCTCCGAGGTGACTCTATTATGTATCCGGAGATTTTTATTCCTCCGATGGTTTGTGGTAACTAGGGTTATTAGACCCACCATGTGGGGGTCGGCCCTAATTTTATATTTTAGGGGTTATTAGACTTCTCCAGGAGAGGTCGGCCCCATTAGGGATTTTGGTCAGTCGGGAACTAGTATAAATAGAGGAGGAGAGCTCCTCATTTGATACACTTACACAACTCAGAAAAGTAGTGCACTTGTGTCTGGGAGGTCTGCACAGGAGGTAGAGAAGGAGGTCAAGTCTTGGAGCACATCTTGTATTTTGGTTGATCATCTTATTGAGGAAAGATTTGCTGGGTTTTCTACCCCATGAGGGTTTCCCAAGGTAAATTATGTGTCTATCTTGTGATTATGTTTCTTTCAGTGATCTTGCTAGTCTATTTGGTTTAAACTTAACAATGTTTAAGTGATTCAACTGAAGAAGTTCATTTTTCATCATTATCTCAAATAGAACTAGAAGGTTTTGAAGAATACAGAATAGATGAGCACTGGATTAAATCCATGGAAGAATATTTAGATCAGATTGAAAAGAATTATACCCGGGAACTTGTTCCAAGACTCAAAAATAAGAATGTCATCGACACAAAAAGGGTATTCATAAACAAACTAAATGAAGCAGGACAAGTTGTCAAAAACAAGGAAAGACTGGTGTGCAAATGTTATACATAGATTGAGAGTATAGAATTTGAAGAAACCTTTACTCCCGTGGTGTGAATGGAAGCAATTAGACTATTCATGGCCTATGATTGTCATGTTGAAAATGTCAAGGTATATCAAATGGATGTAAATCAACATTATTAAATGGAGATCTTGACGAAGAAGTATAAATTAAAAAACCAGATGGATTCTCTCTTTCAAATAACATAGATTATGTTTGCAAATTAAAGAAAGTTATGTATGGACTCAAGCAGGCTCCTAGGGCCTGGTATTCAAGATCAGACAAATATATGAAACAACAAGGATTTAAGAGGTGTAGTGTAGATAGTAATCTTTACATAAAATTGAGCATGAAAATATGATTGTTGTTGAAGTATATGTTGATGATATCATTTTCGGAAGAAATGATGACAAAATGAGCCAACGATTTGCTAAGAACATGCAAAAAGAATTTGAAATGTATATGCTTGGAGAATTGTCCTTTTTCATAGGAATCCATATATCTTAATTGTATAATGGCATATTCATCTCTCAAACCAAATATGTGAAAGAAATGATAAATAAATTTAACATGGAAGACTACAAATCAATATGTACACCCATGGTCACTAGGTGCAAGTTAAGTAAGGAGGATGAAGTAGAGGAAGTAGATAAAAGAATATACATATCAATGATTGGAAACCTATTATATGTAACTTCCACAAGACCAAATATATTGCAAGTAGTGGGACTCATTGCAAAGTTTCAGGAAGCACCCAAAGAAACACATGTCTAAGCAATAAAAAGAATTTTTAGATATTTGAAAGGGACCATGAACTTTGGTTTGTGGTATCCACGAAGTAAATATCTAAACTTAGTGGCTTATACTAAGGCAGACTGGGAAGGTATCATTGATGACAGAAGAAGTACTAGTGGAGCTGCATTTTTTCTAGGAAATTTTCTTGTATCCTGGATTAGCAAAAAGCAACCATCGATCGCACAATCTACATCAAAAGAAGAATATATTGCAACGACTGCCTGTTGCATGGAGGTACTATGGATGAAACAAACCCTGAAGGATATGTAAGTGAAACTTGATCATCCCATACAAATTCTATGCAACAATACAAGCACGGTTAGCATCTCAAAGAATCCTGTTATGCATTGAAAAACCAAACATATTCCCATCAAGTATCACTTTGTGAGAGAGTAGGTCACTAAAAACACTGTCAAATTGGAATATGTTGACAGCAAAGAACATATTGCATATATATTTACAAAATTGATCCCACGAAGCACGTTTGAATATCTCAGGGATAAAATGGGTGTGGTCCACAATCCTCAACATAAGGAGAGCCTCGGAAAGAGGACATATATATGATATGAAAAAAAGATCAAGATAGAATAAATATAACAACTGTACAACAGGAGCATATTCGAGTCAGATACATAAATAGTGTACAGGATGCAAGGTAACTGAAATCTGTGCAGAAGACCCCAACAAAAGAATGGATCATGAAGACAGGGGGAGTAAAACTAAAGAAGGGAGAACCTACAATTGTGAAGCAATGTCACATGTTTTCCATTGATGTCAAAAGGGGGTAAATATCATGAATCATGCGATCAATGCATAATTAATATCACGAATCATGCAGTCAGCACATAAATGAAAATCAACTGAAAAATATCATGATTTGCGAATGAAGAAAGACAACATAAATCATCGAGCACTGAAAACAAAATACACAGATGTGTAAAGACTCGAACTAGCAATAACATAAGGGGAGTATGCACAGGGGGAGTACTGCAACCAACACAAATGAAGCACACAATTTCATGAGATGATTATGCACATCTTCATGAAGTGTTGACATCAATTCCAAAGGTGGATATTGTTGAACTTTGGTTGTCATTGACGTCAACTGATGTCAAAGATGATTCAGTATTCTTGTGCCAGCTTGAAGAAATATATGAAAGTCACTTTGAAGACATCCAGTGTGAAGAAGTATATCCAAAAGTACATCAAGTATATCCAGTATGAATAATTACATAAGGAATACATTCAGTACATATGGTACAAGTGCAGGTCTCAAATCCACCCAGTCATACTACTTCAATAGTAAAATCCAAAGAGATGGTTGGATAAGGTTTGGGTGTGTGCAAGTGACTTGGAATAAGAAGCGGTTGAACATGTAAGAAAGTCCCAAAAGCACGTGAGACTCACCAATCATAAGAAGCATCCAAGATTATTGAAGTGCACAATAGTACCAAAAAAAGTAACGGTCAGATAATTCAAGTGTTCTAGTCCCACAAGTGATGGTACATCAAGGTAAAAAGACCACACCGTAAGGGCGCAAGAACCACTAGGAAAAGAATCAAGTATGCACAAGAACCACAAGAGATGACACCTCAACGGTGCAAAACATGACAAGTGGCGGAAGCATGAATTAAGAGGAACCATGAAGCAAATAAGAAGGGAAGCCACAACTAACTTGTTGACATACCATCCGCACAGGACACGTATAAATAAGAAGCTGAGTTGAATAATTTAATTAAGCTTGTAATCTCAAGACTAGAAGATACATATTTGACAAGCTTCTAATTCTTGGAGAATCAAGGGCTCGTGGAACCAGAACAACATGATCTAGTAGAGAGCCGAATGTGCATGAACATGACAACATAATTACTGGTGGTGCATAGGATGATGTAGTCTATCCGTGATAGTTATGCAAAGACATAAATGTAGAACTACAGAGGATGCACAGGTGCATATGAACGTAATGACAGTATCGTAGACAGTTCATAGAAATTCATAGATGATCTAAGACAAGTGCACAAAGACTGACTTGAAGTATATCTTGTGATGCACGAAGTAAAATATTTTATCTGATGCGCTAAGACATAGTTGTTGCACAGTAAAGGATGCACATTATGATCAGGATGATCTGAGATAAGTGCAATGCACAGAAAGTTCGAATCACAAATGATGCAAAGAATTTCACAGATTATCTAAAGACTGTTGCACCAAGACCGAACGAAAATATCATAGAAGGTGCACAGACCTATCTGATACTAATGCGCGAAGTCAAAACAACATCTCATGAGAAGACTCACGCAGTATCAGTTGAAGTTGCAGATGTGAAAAAACATAACAACATACTGAACCTGAGTGTATACTGTAGAATATGATGAAGTAGTACACAGTTTCTGAAGTATGAAGTCAGTTGTGTAATGTTTGTGACACAGATCAATGATTTCAAGATTTCAAGGATATTGAAGGAGCGCACAACAGAATGAACTGCAAATTATCTAAAGAGTGCATAGAACAATAGAACAACACACCAATATCTTCTACTTTCATATTAGGGCGGCGAGACAAGGCAAGGAACAGGGGGTCGGTGCATCCTTCCAGTTGGAGCTGGTAAATCAGGGAGTGAATGCTTCCTTCGGGTTGGTGCTTGTAAAACCATGGGGTCGATACCTCCTTCCAGTTGGTGTTAGAGAACATCAGAAGCTGGTGATTACTTGAATGTAACCTTTTCGTATAAGAGATCATTATGTGCTTTTCTCCTGTTTGAGTTTCCACATTAAAATATGTGTGTTCTTTGTTTTGCACATATGTGGATGAATTCTTTTGTTTATGTCAATGCATAATTTAAGATCAAGTAGTTAAATATGGTATGAAGTAAAAATTGTTCATAAATGCACTAATACCGATTCACTCCCCCTCTCTGTATTAATAATATTCTAACATATGCTCCTCTTCCTAATATTGGTATGTATCATTCTTTCGTTATTGAAAATGCATAAACCAAGAAGCAGGTTCAAGCGTTGCTCGAGAGAGGGGAAATTAGACCAATTTCCTCTCCATGTGGTTCACCAAATGTTTTGGTACCAAAGAAAGATGGTACATGGAAGATGTGTGTGTGGACTTTAGAGCTTTAAACAAAATCAGTGTAAAGAATCGATATCCTCTTCCCCATATTGATGATATTTTGGATGAGTTAAAGAATGCAATTTATTTCACTAAGTTAGACTTAAGAAGCGGTTATCAACACATAATAATCCATGAAGACGATATTTGGAAAACTACTTTCAAAACTAAATAGGGTTTGTATGAATGGATGGTTATGCGTTTTTGGATTTATAATGCTCCCGTTATCTTCATGCATGTTATGCATGATGTATATAGGCTATTCATTGACGACTTTGTAATAGTATACTCATATGAAATTCTTATATTCAACCTAACTTGGGAATATCATGTCAAGCACGTTAAGGAAGTCCTAGATGTCTTAGCAAAGGAGAAATTGTATTTAAAGATGTCCAAATGTGAGTTTGTAAAGACATATTTGTTTTATTTAGGCTACATTGTAGGGGGTGGTGAATTAAGGATTGATCCCTGTAAAGTTGAGGTCATTCAGGATTGGCCTAAGCCTAATAATGTAACCGAAGTTAGAAGCTTTTTGGGAGCAGCCCAATACTAGTGGAATTTTATTGCTAACTTATCATTTATTGCTTCTCCTTTACATGCTTTGACAAGTGTGAAACAAGTCTTTCAGTGGGGAGGAAAAGAACATAAATCCTTTGACACTTTGAAAGAGAATACCATTGTAGCTCCAATACTTGTACTTCCATATATACAAAAACCATTTGAGATTGAAAGTGATGCTAGTGGTTATGCCATGGGGGTAGTCTTAATGCAGCATAAGAAACCAATCTGCTATCATTATGAAATATTCTCTAAAGCAATAACCAACTATCCCACGCAATATAAAGAATTACATGCATTAGTACAAAGTGTGAAGAAGTGGAAACATTATTTAATGGGTAAAGAAACAATCATACATATTGATCATCAACCATTACACTATCTTCAATCACAAACTAAGCTATAACAATCAAGGCACTTCAAATGGATGGGATTTTTACAACAATTTCATTTAGTCACCAAATATGAGAAGGGAATTCAGAATAAAGTTGCAGACATGTTATTAAGACCTCCAATAAATGCATATGTTATTTTTCAAAATAGTCAATTGGCTCATGAAAGTTACATTGAACAATATGTTAAGGATAAAGACTTCAAATATGTGTATGAATATTTAATGCATCGCATACAAACTGAAGAATTGGATTATCATGTTCATGATAAGTTATTGTATCATCTTGGAAAAGTTTGTATTTCATAGAGTAAAAGAGTTCATGTAATTAGAGAAGCTCATAATTCTCTTATATCTGGTCACTTTGGTGTAGGAAAGAATGTAGCTTAGCTTCAGAGGTATTGTTATTGGCCTTGGATGAATGAAACTATATCCAAATATGTAAAGGGATGTGTTATGTGTGATACCAGTAAGCCAAGTAATAGAAAATCGGGCTTGTACACTCCAATCCTTGTACCTTCTCGTCCATGGGAACGCGTGTTTATGGATTTTGTGGGAGGGTTACCTATGTCTAGGAAAGGTCATGATTACTTGTATGTGGTTGTGGATAGATTTAGTAAAATGTGCATCTTAATGCCTTGTAAAAAGTAGGTGACAATAGAATTGACTACTTAGTTGTTATTCCATAATGTTTGGGTTCATTTTGGGTTACCCACATCTACTGTATCTAATCGGGATTCCATCTACTATATCTTATCGGGATTCTCGCTTCCTTGGTCAGTTTTAGTAAACTTCGTGGGAACTTATGGACACTAAGTTGAAGAAGAGTACTACTTTTCATCCACAAACCAATGGTCAGAATGAATTAATCAACCACATAGAGGTACATATACTCTAAGGATATTGTGCTAAACATCCTAAGCTTTGGGATGGACAGTTACACTATGTGCAACATGCTTACAACCATGCCTTACACTCTTCTACACAAAGGTATCCATTTGAGACATGTTTTGGTTACTTTCCAAAGTATCATTTAGACTTTATTTATGGGAAATATTATGTGGATGATGGACAAGTTGATACAGACAAGGCCTTGAAGTTCATCCAACAAATCCAATTGGTACACCATGTAGTACAAGAACAATTGGAGAAGGGTTGGGCCAAGTACAAGGAAAGGCATGGCAAGCATCGATTGGATCATCATTTCCAAGTTGGTGATCAAGTTTGGCATCATATCAGCAAATACCGACTTAAAGGTGAAGCTAAAAAGCTTAAACCACTCACTTATGTACCCTTCACAATTTCAAGTTGGTAACAATGCTTTCCAGTTAGATTTTCCTCCATAAAGATGTATTCCGTTGTGAATGTGGAAAAACTAAAATTGTATGAACCTCCAATGATCATGGATCAAGAAGAAAATCTTCATGTTCCTTATGTTGATGAATTTGCTCCTTAAGTATCTTGATGAGTTGTAGGAAGATACCATTCTTGACAAGAGAGTAAGGACTTCATGAAGAGGAGATGTGGAATATAGTCATGTGGGGCTTAAAGGAATGTATCCAAGCAAGGCATGATGGATAGAGACCAGAAAGGTGAGGGATTTGTACCCTCACTTATTTGCTGACTAATTCCATGATTTTGGTGGTCCAAAAGATTCTAGTGGGGATGTTTGATCTAGGAGGATATTACCAAACGATCAAAATAAAAATCTTCAAATGATGAACAAAAGTACACCATTGTGAAGAGCTTGTTGAAATCTTACTGACAATGCTCATTTCATCCAAAATGGACTTTGGACATGAAATATATCATGTTATAAAAATTTATGTAAATAGGAAAAAGTGGTAAAAAGGGGTTCCATGTGGCACATCCATAGAGTTCCATGTGGCCTATGCAATTGGACCATACTACTGATGTGGCATCCCTAAGATATTCCACAGGGAAGGTTGTAGGTTGATGTGGCATATTGTAGGATGATGTGGACCTACTGTTGTTTGACACGTGGAATGATCATTGTATAGTTGGCAAATATGTGGACCAGCTGGAAGATACCACATGGCATTCCGATTGGCCACCTTATGGTTCTATTCACCATAAATTATGGCGGGAAAGGCAGAGCAAACCACTGACCTTCTTCCTTAAATCCCAATGCCCTACCGATGGGCCATGATTGTTTATTGTTATGCATAGTATAAATGTCTTATTTAAAGTTGAACAACTTATTAGTTGGGAAAAAGGGTGGACCGAGGGCTAAGACATTAGTCCTGAGATCCATTTTAAACCATGGTGGAAATTTCCCATATGAACACAGTTCAATACATATCCTATGTATTGTATCCATAATCCAAGTCTACCACATTACAACGAATATGCGATATTATTAGCAATGATTTCAACTAAAAAGAGAGGATCAGAATCCCACAGGTTTGACCACGAGATTCCTGTTCTCCAATACATATGTGTTACCACTATGCCAATGCATTTTGACTTGGTAGGTAGCCATATTAAATATTTTTTAGTTGTTTCGGGATTTGGAACCCCAAAAAGGGTGTGCTCCACGGGGCCCAAAAATCAATTCTTTACATTATAAAACCATGGTTTGAAGTGGTAGAAAAGCTACACAGCAACACAAATTCCAATGTAGGTCTGACACATAACTCAAGGTGGGTCTGTACAACATCCGTACAAAACATGACCAATTGTTCTCATTCTATGTGCTAGAGGAGGTCTTGGGAAAACCATAAAGTGTTTATACTCATTTTTCTCAATTTTTCGAGACAGATGCATTAGAAGAGTCTGTTTTTACAGCTGACAGACATAATTCAAAAGTGTCTTCAAAACTGATGTAATTTGTAGCATTTGTAGGATAATAAAATCGGTCTCACTGGAGGTGGACCTGAAGACATAGTCCATCAGGGATGAAATTCGTTAACAACTGCCGTCTCAAATTGTGGTTTGCATCTTTGTTAATTGTATTCTTTTTATTTATACTCTCTTTAAGCTTGCAATTTTAAATCCTTTAAAAAAATTAACTATTGGAATATTTGCACATAAAATTCATGGTTAAAAATTAGATCCGTCATTTTCAGATCAGTATTACAATCCCCTCCTCCTTGGAATAACATTGTCCTCAGTGTTTTCCAAAAATCAGAATAAAAATGGGTATGCCTCTTTCAAGGCATCCTCCAACTCCCACATTGTCTCATCAAGAATGAAGTGCTTCCATTATACCTTTACTTGTCCGATGGGTCGGTTTCAAAGCAATACTACCTTCCTGTCTAGGATGCAAGTGGCTCAGTTTGGAAATATCCCTCGAATTCCACCTAAATCACATCCTAATCAATCACGTGGTTAGGATCATGTACATATTTATTAATCAAATAAACATGAAAAAAATTATGAGCTCTAGTGTTAATAGGAAATGAAATTCTATATGAAATTGGTCCTATCCTTTCAAGCACTTCAAATGGACCATAATATCTTGGTGACAACTTGGCACAAGTTCCAAGCTTCAAGGAAATCTTGCTTGGCTTCACTCTAAGGTAAACATGATCCTCAATATTGAATTCTCTATGCATTCTATTCTTATCTGCATAGATTTTCTGTCTATCCTGGGATTCCTTTAAATTCTACCTAATTTTTGCAACCTCTTGTTCCATTTCCTTAAGCAATTCTGGCCCAATTACAATTTTTTTACTAGATTATCCCATGTCACTAGTTTCCTGTACTTTATGTCATACAAATCCTCAAATGGAATAATGTCCAACGAATACTGTTGGTCATTGTTATAAGAAAACTCTACCAAGTGTAGATAATCTTCCCACTTGGATGGTTTGTACATCACATACATATGAAGCATGTCTTCAAGGACCCGGTTTACTCTTTCAATTTTCCCATCTGTTTTTGGATGGTGGGAAGTACTAAAGTTCAGTTGTGTACCCAAATATGCAAAAATACTTTTCCATAATTTGAAGTAAATTTAGTATCCCTGTCGGAAATTATTTCCTTTGGAAACAATGCAATCTGAAAAATTCCTTCATGAAAATATTTGCAATGGCATCTATTTTATATGTGGATTTAATTGGTATACAATGTGATTCCTTAGACAATTTATCCACCACAACCATGATAGAATCATATTTTATCACAGTCATTGGAAAACCTGTAATAAAATCCATGGAAATTACTTACCATTTCCATTCAGGAATGGGAAAAGGATGCAATAAACCTGTTAGGTGTTGATGTTGAACCTTCACTTGTTGACATTTCAAACATCTTGAAATATACTCGAAAATATCTTTCTTCATCCCGACCAAAAATATTGCTTCCTAGATGCAGCAATTGTTTTCTGATATCATGGGTGAACAGATTATGGCATTTTATGGGTTTCATCCATAAGAATTCTCCTCAAGTATGCCACATTTGGAATATAAATTATGTTTTTATAAATAAGAATTCCATCATCTTCCAAATGATACCCTTCACACCTCTTTTCAAAATTATATTGTTGTAAATTATCTTTTATTTGCACATAAAATTCATCTTCAACAAGATAATTAACAACATGTTGTCTTAAATCTGGTTGGCAAGTTGTGATGGATGCCACATGCATTTCATGGATATTTCTTTTGAGTGCATCAACCACTTTATTTTATTTTCCTTTTATGTCTTTGATCTCAAAATCAAACTCACATAAAAATTCCATCCATCTAGCTTGCCTGGCATTTAATGTTGGCTACTCGAATAAATATTTCAAACAACAATGGTCTATCCTCAACTCAAATTTTCTTCCCATTAGATAGTGCCTCCACATTTTTAAAGTGTGCACTATGTTAAATTTTGAGCATTAATTCACAATACTCTAGGATCTTTACTGAGAGAATAACATATACAGTATATCAATGCATAACAGTCACAATAAGTATGACAAGCATCACAAGAATCAAAAGCATGAGAGACAAGAGACACAGAGCTTCCGTGGGGAAAACCCTAAGGTGAAAAACCCCACAACTTCCTCAGAGATAGAGAGAGAAATGGCTCAACCAAAGTACAACCAAAATACACTGAGATAGTCTCCTAGTAGCAGATGATCCTCCTCCTCACTAGTGCGCCACTTTCTGAGTGAGAGAGATTTAACTTTCCGAATGATCTAAATAGAGATCACCTAATCTCTATTTATACTAACCTATTTTCCCAGTGACCTTATGGGGCCGACTTGTCTAGCTAGGTACATCCACATTATAATATATATATTTCAAGGACGACCCCACACATGGTGGTCTAATAACCCATTGGCAAGTACACACGTGGTACACACACTTGCGACACTTGTCAATCCACATGACGACACTTCCTTATAGAGGAATAACACGTCTCTAATAAGGGTACAGTAAATATATATGAAATACATAGATGAAATACATTCCGAAGTTACATATACATCAACACTCCCTCTTAACTAGGAAGGTATTTCTCGACACAGATCTGCTAGACAAGTCTTCTTCTCGGGATCATCGTCATCGATGCTTCGTCATCATCACTGCTGTTGCTATCTCAACCAATCTCTGACTATACTCGTCATAGGAAGTTCTACAAAGCCAGACCTTTTTCATACTGGATGTAGGCCCACCACCGGCAGCTCTTCGTCATCACTGGCCATACTGTGGAATCCTCAGGACTAATTACGTGCGTCACAAAACCTTGAAAGAGCATCCCAAGCTATTACGAGCACACGAATCTACCTATAGGATCTCCCAGGGCCATATTATATGTGACCTCACCACAAAACCTCGCAGGAGCATCCCAGGCTGTTACGAGCACACATCTCTACCTATAGGATCTCCCGGGGACAGATTATATGTGGTCACCGCAAAACCTCGCAAGAGCATCCCAGGCTGTTACGAGCACACAGCTCTACCTATAGGATCTCCCAGGGACAGATTATATGTGGTCATGGAAAAACCTCGCAAGAGCATCCCAAGACTTATTACGGGCACATAGCCCAACCTATCGGATCTCCCAGGGACATATTATATGCCATAGGACAAAACCTCAAAAGAGCATCTGCCGGATATCCCAGGGCCAGATTATATGCCATAGGAAAAACCTCGAAAGACGATCTGCAAATCTCCCAGGGCCAAATTATATGTCCTCCCAGAGCAAAACCTCAAAAGAGCATTTGCCAGATATCCCAGGGCCAAATTATATGCCATAGGAAAAACCTCGAAAGACTATCTGCAAATCTCCCAAGGCCAAATTATATGCTCATCTGCACAACCTGATCCACGGCCATAGAGTATCAACCTGATACTCACCATACATCATCATGATGTACACATTATCATCCTGATCATCATCACTACAACATCCTGTTGTATGTCATCTAGAGCAACATCCGGAAGCTCGTCATCCATGATCATCCTAATCATATAATGCATCTACCTGATGCATACCAAGTATATACCTGATACATATCATCATACATGATCCACCTGATACAAATACAAATACATGATACATATCACCATACATGATCCACTTGATCATACAATGTATCCACCTGATACATATACAGATACATGGTCCAAGCATCCAACATGATGCATATACAAAAATACATACCCATGATCCAACCAATCATATCTAGCATCCAACATGATGCGTACATACATATAAATGATCCAACTGATCATATCCATCATCCAACATGATGCATACATACGTATACAGATAAATGATCCAACTAATCATATCCAGCATAAACCAAAACATCATCCTGATGCTCATCATCTAGCGCTTACATCCACAGCCATGTGAAGTATCCTCCTTCCAACATGCTTGGAATGGCTTCAGCAAATGTGTCCATCACTTCTTCCTCGAAGTGTCATCAATCCGAAGAACACCAAGCCTCTCTCTGAAGTACTCGAACTTCACCCTAGCTAGTGGCTTCGTCAGCACATCTGCAATCTACTCGTCCATCACAACATACAGGAGCCTCACAGCTGCTCTTTGCACCATATCCCTGATATAGTGATATTTGATCTCTATGTGTTTCAACTTGTCATGAAACACTGGGTTCTCAGACAGCTTCACACAACTCTGTTTATCACAGAAGATACCAATAGCATCCAACGGGAGATCAAATAACTCAGACAGTAGCTTCCGTAGCCATACTGCCTCACAACTAGCTGAACAGGCTGCAACATACTCTGCCTCAGCTGTACTCAGTGCTACGCAGGACTGCTTCCTTCTAAACCAAGAGATCACACCTGATCCCATACTGAAGCAACATCTAGATGTGCTCTTCCTATCTGCAGCACTACCAGCCCAATCTGAATCAACATAACCCTGCAGGTTAAACTTTTGATTCACTTCATACTTGCGCCCATAATCCACTATATCCTTCAGGTACCTTAGAACATGCTTTACAGCAACCAGATGAACACTCCTCGGATCTGTCAGGAACTGACTCAATGTGTTCACCGCAAATCAAATATCTGGTCTCGTGTTCATCAGGTACATCAAGTACCCAATCATCTGACGATACATAGAGACATCAACCGGCTCAGATGAAGCATCACATAGAAGCTTCAGATTCAATGCCATAGGTGTGGCCATGGCCTTGCAATCCATCATCCCGAATCTCTTCAGGATATCTACTGTGTATTTCCCTTGACCAAGGAAGATCCCACCTGCACTCTGCCACACCTCCATACCTAGCAAATAATGCATCATTCCCAAATCTTTCATACTGAATTCAGCACCGAGCTTCCTCTTTGTATCACACCAAGTTCTGGGAGCTCGCGACAAGCCATACAAGGCTTTCTTCAATCCTCACACATGTGACTCCCTGTCAGGTCTTGGGACTGCATCCCAAACATCTTCTTCATGATCGACCGATCATGGCATTCCATTTCTTCATCCCAGATCCTGGAAACTTCAATATCTTCAATAGATATCTTTGATATTGGAACAAATGTTGTAGTCCTTCTTTTGTAAGTGAAGATATACGACCTTTCTTACAAAACAAGTTAAATTGCATGATTAAAAACATCTCATAATTTTCAGAACAAATTCTTTACACATAAAGAAATATGTCATGCAATCATGCAATTATCTTAGCCAATGCTTCCATGTTCCACAAATTTCTAGATGCCTTCCAGTCTCTACCAGAACATTGTTAAGAGTTTGCACTACTCCCAACATGTCAGCAAAGAGGTTTCATTCTAGATAAGTAGCACTGGAATGTTGTATAGTGACATAGGCCACTTACCCATCACATGCATATTAGTAGTATCATGTTCATTAATGCAATCATTCTAATATGCACAATACATCTCCTAAGCATAATACTATTTAAACAAAAATAGGAAAGAAATGATAATTGAAATACTTATCTTTGTTTGTTTGTTGGGTGGACTCCCTCTGAGTCTTTGCTTCCTGGTAGGAGCTGCTGAAGTAGCTTCTTCTACACCTTTCTATTGTGAAATGTAGGAAGATGGTCAACTCCCTATGAAAATCTGCATCCTTGCAGGAGCTGTTGGAGTGTGCTCCCTCTTGATGTTTGCTTCCTGGATTACCTGTCCTTGAACTTATATTCATCCTTGCTGACATCAATCTTCTTGAACCCTTGGAAAGTATAATCTGTAAGCCTTCGAGCTTTCCTTGTAACCCACAAAGATACCCTTCTTTCTTGAAGGATCTAGTTTAGTCCTCTTTTCCTTTGGGACATGAGTGTATACTGGACAACCAAATATTCTGAGATGGCTGAATTCAGGTTTCTTACCAGAAAGGACCTCTTATGGTATCTTGATGTCCAATATCTTGTGGGGTGTTCTTTTCTGCACATATACAGTTGTTCTAGCTGCTTCTTCCCATATATGCATAGGTAGATCCTGGTCATGCAGCATTGCCCTTGCTGCTTCCACGATTGTTCTGTTCTTCCTTTCTGCAACTCCATTCTGTTGAGGATTATAAGGAGCAGTCAACTCCCTCTTAATCCCTGAATCACTACAAAGCTTCTTGAAGTCACCTGAGGTGAATTCTCCACCATTGTCGGATCTGAATGTTTTGATCTTCTTGTCAGTTTGATTCTCCATCAAGGTTTTGAATTCCTTGAATTTATCAAACACCTCATCTTTTCTCTTCAAGAAGTATACCCAAGTCTTCCTGGAGAAGTCATCAATAAATGAGACATAGTAAACATACCCACTCAGAGAACTGGATGACATAGGACCACATACATCTGAGTGGATGATTTCCAGGATGTCTTTTACCTTGCTTTCACTGCTTGGGAAAGCCTTCTTAATGTTCTTACCTTTTGCACATCCTTTGCAAACACCTTCATGTTTGGTCTTGATCTCAGGAAGACCCTCTACAGCCTTGCTTGCAATTGGAAGTGCCCTATAGTGCATATAAGCAAGTCTTCTATGCCAAAGTTCACTTGGCTCCATGGATTCATGTACCATGGCATGTTTAGGTTGTCCCTTCAATTTATACAAACCTCCCTCTTGCTCTCCAATCACTACTGCATCATCTATGTTCTTTCCCTTTGGCCACATTAAGACTTGGCCATCCACAAATGCAACCCTCATACCTTTTGCATCCAATGCAGAGATGGAGAGTAAGTTCTTCTTGAGCCCAGGTACATAAAGGACTTCTTTCATCTTCAAATATTTTCCAGAATCTAGGTTGTAGGAGGCTTTACCACTTCCTTTGATTGGGTATTGATAATCATCCCCAAGTTTCATCTTATGGGGTGATTCATGTTCAGATAGATTCACAAAAGATTCCTTAAACCCAGTCATGTTTTTGGAAGCCCCACTATCAATCAACCAATCATTACAACCATGGGAGATAGTACCTGTGAGAGCAGAAATTAGAACATACTCTTCTTCACTTGATGAGTCATCATCACTATTATTTTCTGCCCTAGCCTTCTTCTTTGGGGGTTCATCATCTTTGGCAGCATGAGCATGGAACTTTCTTTTGCTGCCCTTCTTCTTCTTGGTGAAGTTGTTGTTATTATCCCTTTTGTTCTTGGGACAATCTGAAGCAAAGTGACCCTTCTCATTGCATGTGAAGCATCTTAGATCCTTCTTATTCTTTTGATAGGATCTTTTGTAGCGAGAGTGCTCCTTCTCGGGCTTGCTTCTTTTGGTGTGAGTTGAGAGAGCTTGATCTTCACCTCCCATCTTTTCCTCACAAGCTACAAGTCTAGCTTCTTCTTGAGAGCATTCCTCCCATAGTTTACTGAAAGATATCAATTTCTTTCTTGCACAGATTCCTTGAATAAAGGAGTCCCATGACCTAGGTAGGCCATTCAAAGTGGTCATAACAACTTCATTACTGTCCACTACTTCATCCACAGCTTCAAGTTGCTCCTTGATCTGAGAGGCCTTGGAGAAGTAAGATTGAATGGTTTCTCCATTCAACATCTTGACTCCTTTCAATTGATTCCGCAGAGTCATCTTTCGATTTATGTTCTTCCCTTCAAATAGCTTGGTCAAAGAGTCAAACATATCCTTGGGTGTCTTTAGAGAAGACACATGGGGTATGAGATGGTCTTTGATAGAATCAGCAATGATTCTCTTTGCCTTGACCAAGTTCTTCTTATTCAATACCTTGGCCTCTTCATCCTCTAGGATAGGGATGTCTTCTTTTATATATGAGTCCAACTCATTCTCTTCCAAGATTAACCCCATTCTATACTTCAAAGCTCGGAAGTCATCAGCCCCTTCAAGCTTATCCTCAAGCTTGGGGTGGTGAGACATCTTAAAGAGTACTTCAAATGGAAATAGAAAAGATTTAGGTCTTACCACTTGAAATGTTGAAAACTTGATCTAGTCTCGGATTAGGGTTTGTCAGAAAAACCCTAAAAATTCAAAATGTGAATTTCAATTTTTTGAAAGGATAGAAAGATGCGCTTTCATGAGCTGATCAGCCTGGTGCATTCAGAATTTGAGATCAACAAATTTTTACCCTTCAGATTTTCCTTTTTGTCCTCCCGGGTTCACTGGGGAGAGCCCTGAATTAGAGTTTGAGTTTCCCGGAGATATACCCAGCCAAAAATATCGATCCAAAGCTCTAAACTTCGATTTTTGCAAGGAGTTTCCAGCTATGTCTTCAGATTTCAGAAATTCCTATTTTTGTGGAAACCCTAATTTTTAGGGCCAAATATGAAAATGCTCAGAATTGAATTCTGATTGGACAGATAGATTCTCCTTGATGAGTAGAGTCAATCTACTATACTGCTTTTCCAAAATCTGTGGAGAGAAACCCAATAAACAAGAAACTCAAGTTTCTGTCACTACAAAATGTCTTCTTCTCAAGTTAGCTCTGATCCCATGTTAAATTTTGAGCATTAATTCACAATACTCTAGGATCTTTACTGAGAGAATAACATATACAGTATATCAATGCATAACAGTCACAATAAGTATGACAAGCATCACAAGAATCAAAAGCATGAGAGACAAGAGACACAGAGTTTCCGTAGGGAAAACCCTAAGGTGAAAAACCCCACAACTTCCTCAGAGATAAAGAGAGCAATGGCTCAACCAAAGTACAACCAAAATAAACTGAGATAGTCTCCTAGTAGCAGATGATCCTCCTCCTCACTAGTGCACCACTTTCTGAGTGAGAGAGATATAACTTTCCGAATGATCTAAATAGAGATCACCTGATCTCTGTTTATACTAACCTATTTGCCCAGTGACATTATGGGGCCGACTTGTCTAGCTAGGTACGTCCACATTATAATATATATATTTCAGGGCCGACCCCACACATGGTGGTCTAATAACCCATCGGCAAGTACACACATTTGCGACACTTGTCAATCCACATGACGACACTTCCTTATAGAGGAATAACACGTCTCTAATAAGGGTACAATAAATATATATGAAATACATAGATGAAATACATTCCGAAGTTACATATACATCAACACACTATGGCTACAAGTTCCAAATCATGTGGCATAATTATTTTCATACTCCAATTTTCTAGACTCTTAACACACCACATGATTTTCTTGCATAAGAAATCCTCCAAGTCCATGTTTACATACATCTGTACACACCACAAATTATTTTTTTGGGTCTGCAATTTTTTAGAATTGGGGCACTTGTGAGAAGCTTCTTCAACAACTGGAAGCTTTCTTGAATTTTTGTGTCCATTCAAATTTCATTCCCTTCTTTTGAAAAGAAGTGGTTGGGTGTGCAACCTTGGAGAATCCTTCAATGAACCTTCTATAGTATCCAACAAGACCCATAAAAGATCTCACATCCACACAGTCTTTGGGATTAGCCAATTCATAATGGCTTCAATCGTTTTCAGATCCACTTATATTCTTTCATGAAAAATAATGTGACCCAAATAATGAATTCTATTTTTGTAAAATTCACATTTTCTTAGCTTTTCATACAAATGATGTTCCATTAGTAATTGCAAATCCATTCTCAAATGTTGTCCATGTTATTCTTCATTCTTAGTGTAATAAGAATGTTATCTAGAAAAACAAGCAAAAACTTGTCCAAATACCTACTAAAAACACTATTCATGAGACACATGAAGGTAACTAGTGCACTGGTGAGTCCAAATGGCACCACTACAAATTCAATGTCCATACCTTGTTCTAAAGGTTTTATTGTGAATTTATATTCTTCATTGATTCTTACCTAATGGTAACCATACCTCAAGTCAACCTTTGAAAACACCTTTTCCCCTCCATTTGATAAAAATGAACATCAATTCGAGTCAATGGGCACTTGTTTTTCACTTTCACTTTATTCATTTGCTTGTAATCAATACATAACCTGAATGTTCCATCTTTCTTTTTCACAAATAATATAGGTGATCCCCATGGAGACGCACTTGGCCTAATGTACTTTTTTTCCAACAATTCTTGTAATTGCATTTTCTACTCCAATGATTATAGTGTACACATTTTGTAAGGTGTATTAGACACTAGTGCAGCTCTTGGCACAAGATCAATTGTGAAATCAATTTCCCTCTTGGGAGGAAGTCCTAGCACTTCATCAGGAAACACATCCTTGAATTCTTGTAGCACATGATAGTCCTCCAATGTGGCAATTTCATTTTCTATTTTATCCAAAACATGGGATGCATACAATTGGAAACCTTTCCTATAGAACTTCTTCAGCTGCATAGCTGAAATATGCCTAAACAAAACTACCTTTGGAATGCCTTTCACAGTCGTTGGGCTTCCTTCCTCATCAATGCAATTAAATTTTTTGTTGTAGTAGTCAATTTGAACTCTGTGTGCTTCCAACCAATCCATTCCAATGAGAATGCCATATGAACAAAGTGGTAAAACATTCATATTTGCACAAGTAGAAAATCCACCCATTTCTAATGGGAATTTATCCACCATTTCACTAATTTTTCTCTTGGTTCATGTGGCTAGTTGGACCAACAATGATTTACTATGCTTTGTTTTCTTAAAAGAACAAATCTCAACAATTTTAGGACTGATATAACTGCGAGTAGATCCAAGGACAATCAAAATAGAAATAGATTTCTTAGCAATCTTACCTTCAACCTCAACCATAGTTGATTGATATTCTGCTTGGCGGTCCTCTAGTGCAACATAAATTCTAGGGGAAATACTTGCCACTTGATCCACAGTTTTAGGGGCAATCCTTGCTTCTAGAAACTCTTTTGAACTATGGGACCTCTCCCGTTGCATTTGTCCCATCTTCATAAGGATCTTGTGCATCATCCATGAGGATGACCTTCTTGGCCCAACCAAGACCAGATATTTCCCAACTAGACTATACTCACTGCTGACTCTTAACAGTCACTAATATGATTTTGAATCTGCAAAAGTGTTCATATAAACATAGCTTTTATATTTATGAAGTTCTTAGAAAATCAAAAATCAGTTTTCATGTATTCTGGAAAATACTCATATTGACAGTTTTTGTCAAATTATGGCTACATGCACTTTTATGATCAAATTACAAAAACATCTAAATCACCAACTCAAAATTTGACTCTATAAAAAATTTCCCCTGTGGATAAGCTTTCCAACAATCATAAGTATGCCCAATTCTGAATTCCGACCACAAAATTACATTCCTTTAAAATTGTCAATTTGGCCCAATTTCTGCACTTTTCCTGTAAGTTCATTTAACCCCAAATGCCAACTTCAGACACCTACAAAAGATCATCTATGGAGAAATAGAACAAATTCGCTATTGGATTAGATATTATATATGACAAGGATTTCTCAGCAACTTTCGATTCTCTAATTTGCTACTCTAGTCACCTTCTATAAAATTATGGAATTTACTACTTTTGTATTTTTCCACTTCTTCCATACTTAAAAAATTCTGCAGTTCTATAACACCCATGCATAATCCATAATCTACCCAAATTTTCATTGGTTAAACAGCTGCAATTCAACTCCATATCCAAATTTGTTGATTTAAAAAAAGAAGAAGAAAAGAATGGGGGTCAAGGGGGATTTCCCCCTTGTCACCTTCCTCAACCTCCAAGTCACCACACTTCCTACCTAGGGCATGAGTGCATCTATGGTTTTCTCGTTACCAAAAGTGGTAATTCCCCTCCGCGAAAGTGGTTTTGGAAAAGCTCATTGGGGAAGCGTTATCAATAAAAACATGACACGTTCCCTAGGAGGTTTCGGCCCAATGTCTCACTCGCCCAAAATTAAACACCACACAAGTTGTTGGCACGTTATGAGTCCTGGTCATCGATGTCCCTCATCATCCAACGGTCGGATATTCACCCGCTTACTATTAACCACCACACATATTACCGATTTGCTAAGAGCCAGAACCATTGATCTTACCTTTCATTCGACGATCAGATCTTCATCGCCTCTGCACTCCATCATGGGAAACCACCTACATGTGAATCTAGTGTGTCGGGTCCACATCATGCATTCCACCCGCATAGCTCCTCCATGTCACCCATCCAATATGTGGCACAGGTGGGGCCCACTTAAAATTAACAAAAATTTCAAAATCTTTAAAATTTCAAAATCATATGAAACTCTATTTCGACAATAAGGGAATTATTCCCATTTTAACTTTGGCTCCCTTATTTTTTGTTTAATGGAACCCGAATTTTACAGAAGTATTTTTTATTTATTCATATAATATTTAATTTTCAGCCCATACAACTCTGTTTTTACAACCAGAAGATTTGATGCCACTCTTTAACATCCCCATCCCTCACTAATGACCATCATATGGGACATTAACTAAATTTGGGCCTCTAAATTTCTCCCCATAACCATAATTATGAATTTATAACAGCTAAAATGCATGTGCATATATGGAAATAAAAACACATCGCGGAAATAAACTTGATACACACACATAGCACGCAATTCCAAGCATAATTATCACATGAATATAAATTAAGTCATTGAACATCAGATACAAAAGAATCCTTATATTTAAACAAAGAATATCCAAGCAACTGGATGTGTAAGAGAAAATTTCCATCCAACTGTAGGAACTCTATCCAGCATATACTATTTCTGCTAAGAGGCCACCCCCAAGCTAAGTTATGAGGCCACCAGGGTGAAGGAAACACCTACAATCTTCTCTCTCTCAACCCACAACCCACTCTGCTCTCTATGCTTAGCCAAAATATCAACCAGATCTCTATAGGGATCTCGCTAAGCTATCATAGCCATGGAAAACCTTCCAACCACTCCATAGAACACAAGGAAATCATTTCCCTTCATTGATCCATAGTTCCCTTAGGAAATCCAACCCTTCCAGTGGTTACTAGTGTGTGCAGTAGGAGTCCAACTTGTTGTATGCCATTGGAGAGCCTCCTACAACATTAATTCATGGTTTCTCAAGCATCCAAAAGTAGCAAAACTTAATGGGTAAAATTTCCTAGCTTTCCCAGCCTCTATGCTCACCTACAACCATATATTTTCCCTTCAAAATTGCATCTTTGTCTCCAAATTCGAATTTATGGGTTAAACACAACCTAGTAATGGATATGAACAACAATAGGAGAAACTCTACATAATGTAGAATCCTGCATGAGAGAATGATCAAAAGAGTGTTGAATCCAAGGGATATGAGGTAAGGGTGAAAATACAACTGACATAGGTTCTGACCGTAGAAGAAAGGACTCTTGGAAGCTGACATAACTGTCACAACCCCCATAAATCAATAACTGTATGAAGTGAATTTTCCCACCAACCTCACATATGCATTCAATGATTGGTTTTAATAGTCAAGAGAAGGGAATTGGATCATTTAAAGCACAAGGTAGAATTTTGGATGAGTTCTAAGGTTGGCACTTGGAAACATAGGATTTAGTTTCCCCATATGCCCCCTTTCCTCTTCCTCTCTAGTGGAATCATAGCCCCCTCCAATTCCCTTTACACAACCATATTGGACTATTTTATTATTTTACAACATAATATTTACATACATTTCAAATTGGCATGATAAGCCAACCATATGGTCCAAATACAAATATATGCATCATACATGCCTAACCATTCCCTAGTCGGGCCTTGGACTTGAGATCTGCACTAGGAATCCATACTAGCATATTTACATCATTTACATAATTTTGATTAAATACATTCCAAGTCAAAATTGGGGATATTACAAGGCCATTCTAGTATCATTGGTCAATTCAATGCCATACAAGTTATGGACATCCCCCCTCGGATATTTACCCTGACTTGCAACAAGTTCTCTCCAAGTACCAACATGTTTTTGATGTTCCGAAGGGTTTACCTCCATCCTGTGGGGAACATGACCATTCCATTCCTTCAATTCTAGGTAGTCATCCCCCACCGTCCATCCTTACCACCACTCATTTTTCCCAGAAGAATGAAATTGAAAAGATCTTTCATGAATTGTCATCTGTTAGTGTTATTTTTCCCAACACCAACCATTATTCTTCACCTTCGGGTATGGTCCCAAAAAAGGAAGGTGATTAGCACATGTGTCATGATTTCCAAGCTCTCAAAAAAATCACCATCAAATTCAAATTTACAATTTTGACCATTGAATATCTCTTAGACAAGTTAAATGGTGCCAAATTCTTCAACAAACTTGACCTTCCTTTGGGCTAACATCAAATCAATATAAAAGCAGTGGATATACCCATAACAACTTTCCACACTCATGAAGGTGATTATGAGTTCTTGGCCATGCCCTTTGGCCTGTACAATACCCCATACACTTTTCAAATTCTCATGAATAGGATTTTATGCACCTTGCTCAACCATTTTTTCCTGGATTTCTTTGATTATATATTGGTATACAGTCCCACCTGGGAAAGCCACTTCCAACATGTTTCTCATACTTGTGTACTTACTACAGGGCCAAAAATTATTTGTGAAATATCCAAAGTGTTCTTTTGGGGTGACTAAGGTTGAATAATTAGTCCATATTGTAATCCAGGATAGGGTTCAGGTGGACCCCAATAAAGTACAAGCTATGAATAAATGGTCGTGCCCCAGTACCACTCTCAAGAGATTGAGAGGATTTCTTGGCCTTATAGGTTATTACCATAAGTTTGTGGTGAACTATCGGAAGATCGCAACTCCTCTGATATCATAGCTCAAAAAGAATTTGTTTTCTTGGCATGACACAACAAAGAAATCTTTCTCAACCCTCAAGGAGGCAATGTGTACTATGCATGTGCTAGCCATGTTGGGTGTCACTGAGGCCTTTTTATTAGAATGTGATGTCTCCACTATGGACTGGTATTTGTCCTATCCTAGGAAGGATGTCCCTTGGACTTCAATAATAAGAAGCTCCATGCTAGAAAATTGGGAAAACCCACCTATGAAAAATATATTATGGTTATCCTTCATGCAGTTGAGACATGTCACCCCTATCTAATCGGCCAACATTTCCAAATCAAGATGGACCATCATAGTCTCAAGTATTTATTGGAACAACGTTTTTCATCACTTGAGCAATAGAAATGGGTCACTAAGATTTTGGGATATGACTACGAAATCACCTATAAGAAGAGTCATGTTAATGTGGTGGTTGATGCATTGTCTAGGAAATTTGAAGGGGAAGGTTTGTTCTTCGCCTTATCCATGCCCATCCCATGATTTCCAAATGAATCATGATGGGAATGGTTGTCCCATGACACAGTTCACCACCTCATCAAACTACTTCAAGACGACTTGAATCCTCCGCCAAGGTATACATGGAACCAAAATATTTTTAGGTATAAAGAGCACATCTTTCTCATGATAGATTAAACATTGAAACCAAGAATATTGGAGGAATTGCATTCATCCTCCACAATAGATCACTCCAAATTTCATAAAATTTATGAAAGAAATTAAGCACTCTTTATTCAGGGAAGGCATGAAAAAATATATCCATAATTTAGTTTCCACTTGCAACATTTTCCAATGATATAAGGGGGAAACAATGAATTCATCAGGGGATTTGCAACCACTCCCCATTCCAAATCATATTTGGATGGAAATCTATATGGATTTCAATGTGGGGCTTCCTAAGGAAGGAAATAAAACAATCATTATGGTGGTAGTAGATTGTTTGACCAAATATGCCCTTTTCTGTGCCTTACCACCCACATTCACACCCTCTTTGGTGCCCCGAGTTTTCATGGATCAAATTTTCAAAATCCATGGCATGCCTACTTCTATTGTCTCTAATCGTGACCCCACTTTTACCAGCAAATTTTGGCAATATCTCTTCAAACTTCAAGGCACTCAGTTGAATCTTAACACATCATACCACCCCAAAACAGATGGTCAAACTACAGTAGTCAATAAGTTCCTAGAAAACTACTTTTGTTTCTTTGCATATGATAAGCCACACTAATGGGCACACTGGATCCCTCTAGGTGAATGGTTGTATAATACAACTTACCATGGTTCCACAAATATGACACAAAATGAAGCAATGTACAACCAAAACCCCTTATAAATGAATTCCTATATACCAGGTACTTCACAAGTCTCGGAAATGGATGACGCACTCCATATTAGGGCTGACATTCTCCACATCCTTATTTACAATTTGATTCTTGCATGAAACATAATGAAGTAATAGGTCGATCATATTCGCTCCAAGCGCTCCTTTGAAGTTGGGGATAAGGTGTTTCTTCAACGAAAACAATATAAACATACATCTCTCAAGACTCGTCTCCAATATTATATGCTCTCTCTAAAGTACTATGGGCCCTACACAATTCTAGAAAACATTGGACATGTCGCCTCTTAGGTTTCTCTACCATACCACTCCAAGATTCACCCTATATTCTGTGTCTCTTGCCTAAAAAAAGTGGTGGGATCAAATTGCAAAGTATAAACCATTTTACCAGAATTGGATGAGGAAGGCTCCATTTGGCTTCAACCAGATACAGTATTGGCTTCTAAGGAAAGGAAATTGTGAGGGTGCACCATCACAGAAGTTCTTATCCAGTGGCAAGACATGCTTCCAAAAGGTGCCACTTGGTAACCAACCAACATTTTACAATAGTTTCCGCACCGTTAGCATTGAGGGCAGTGTTGTTTCTGAAGGGGGAGGGCATGCTAGGGTCCTAAATTAAGTTTCCTTACTCTAAGAATTAATCATACATCGTATAAGACCATAGATTTGTAATAAGGCCAAATAATTTAGTGTTTGACAATCAATATAAAAAGGGTCTCTTTATTTATTAAGACCCACTTGGAAATTGTCTTTTGACCATGTCAAGTAGTTAGGGTATTGGACATTTGGAGCCTATTTAAGAAGCTCCAATGTTATGAAGTATTTTGTGAAGAATATTGTAATGAAGATCTGCTCAAGTGAATGGTCTCCCTACAAAAAGAGGTATGTGAACATTGTTCCCATAATAACAAAGATCTTTTTCTACCATATTCTACTATTATTATCTCATATTTTTGGTTTTGTGTTGCTTATTTATGGTTCATTACATGCTAATCTTTCTATATACTATGTGATTCTCAAGTTATAGGAGTAAGGAATACCACATGCAAATTAGGTGCAAGAGTAGAGTCAAAGTCTCTCATACCCCCTTGAATTAGCCAAACTTGATCAAAGCATGATCCATAGTTGATTAGTCCACTTTGATAACTATTGAGGACCCTTTCTTCATGTAAAAACCCTAGAAGGATATAAGAAGGATATAAAAAGGTCCTCCTTCATATAGGATAGCTAGATTTTTTATTTAGATAGATTTTGGATTGATCTTGGAGATTTGGAGAGATCTTAGATTGGTTTTCATCTCACATAATGGAAGGTATAATTTGTCCCTGTGTATCCACTTGTCCAATTTGCTTGTAAATGATTGAGGACAATCATCGGAGGATTGTTGGATGACATCTTTCATGACCACTGGAGATGAGGGAGCCTTGAACATGAATGAATCCAAAGATAAATTACTTGGATCCATCTCACCACTCAAATCAATTGATATAGGGATGCGATATTTTTTTATCATAATAAAATATCATTTCCTCCCCTCCTTATGTGCTTGTTGTTGGTTAATTGTTTTTACTTGAATAATTTTCCCTTTCCTTCATTGAACTAATCAAGTATATCTACAAGGGTTTTCACTTATTTTTGTGAATGAGATATAGGGTTTTGTTACTATAGAATAAGAAGGTGTTTTTGCTTGTCTTGTGTGCAATATTCGTGGGGCTAGAACCTCCTTCTCTTTCTCATCCATTCAACATTAGAAGAATGATCAAGGAGCATAAGTTATAGGTTCCCCTCTTCCCTTCTCTATAGAACCCTAGTTACTTCTTGCTTGCTTAATTTAGTGAAGTAAAACTTGTTTTTATGTATTAGTATCCTTCAAATTATCTAGTGGGGTTCAAGTAGCACACATATACAATAAAACACTGTCAATAAACAATTATCTTTCTGTCATAGTGTGGAAGAATAGAAGAGCTTAGTCTACAGACCCAACTCTAGCATTCAACATCTCAATCAATAATCAGATGCAATCTCTTCATTGATATATTTGGGAGGTTAATGAGCCTGTGACCAACCTCATGATGGGGTACATAATTAGAATGCAATGGAGGTTCATACCCCTTCTACCCTGCAACCCTTACTATAGGACTGCAATATGTTAAATTATGGCACATTATATTTTTACATTTTGTATTATATGCAACCTATCTCAGCTCAATCATTGGGAAAATGTTTCATGTTTAAAAAACACTTTACTGGTTGGACTTGATTACATGTTTCATTGCAAAGTTTAGCATGCTGTATGAAGTTAAGTTTGTCTATTAGCCATTTTTTGTAAAGTTCATAGATATGCAGATAAATTCCTTTTTGTGTAATGGGAATATATATAGATAAATTCATTTTTGTGTTACGGGATCATCATAATAGTTAGTTAGAATTTTATGGTTGTGTGGACCCTCATAAGTCAAAACAACAAGATTATTAATAATGGGTTGTAGATCATAGGGATGTGCATAAGAAAAAAAATTTCTTATATACAAAAAGATAAAGTATTATTTTAACGTCCACTTAAATTAATTTGGCTTGTTGGACATATGTTTTAAACCTTTTGATGATGGAGAGAAATGAACTTTGACTCCCGAGAGATCAAACATTTCTCTCACTCACACACTAGGTAAAATTTTAGGGCCTTAAATTCACCCTTACGCTAATTTTCCATGTTTTTTTCTAAAATAAAGATTAGTCTTTTCCCTTTTTTTCTAAAAATGATTGCCTAAAATATATAAGATAAAATTATTTTACTTTAAAAATAGTTGTAATTTTCTAGAGATTATAATTTTTTTTTATAAATTTGAATATCTTTACAAAAATATTGTCAAAGATTTTATAATTACTATTTTAAGAATCAATCCAATTTTCCAAAGTTTTTACAATTTGAAATAATATGGATCCTTAAAAATTTCTCAAACACACAAATAGACTTTACATCTAATATTTAAACATAAACCCATTATCTCAATCCCAAACATTAATAGACAAAATAATAATAATTCATTAAAACTATATTACTCTCATAAAAAATTAATACACTAAACAATTTTTGAAACCAATGAATATGATCTCAAAACACATTTTACAAATAAATAAATCATAACTAAATCCAAGTAATGAACATATCGATAGTGGAATAGAGGATTAAGTTCTACCTTCCTTTCATCCTAGTCATATAACCAATTTGTCATATTTTTTTTTCACATAAAAATATATCTTACTATTAATACCGCGAAATAGTAAATAGGAAATACATATATCAGGTCCTCATACCATGAAGGCATGAATGAAAAGCATATGACGGGCACAAGTTAAGCCCCATGATCACATCACAGAATCCAGGATCCCACCCAAATCCCAATCAGATCACAGTATCCCAACAGCTGCATAAGCAAAAAACAAACAGTCCCCAGATGGCATAGTAACAAATCGCCATGACATAAATACATATATAAAATGTTCATAAAAGTCCAAAACAGCCATAGGCCTAGACGAAGGTGCCAAAATAACATAAAGTATAGAGCTGCATATATCAACCTAGTAAAAAATCCAACAAGTTGTTGAAGTAGGAAACACTATGTACCTGCACATATATAGCCGAATATAATCATGAGAGAAATAACAAAAATAAACAAGTCCCATGTCCAGACCAAAAGAGTGAGGGACCAATTTGTCATATAATAATCTTCCTTTGAAACCAATGAATATGATCTCAAAACACATTTTACAAATAAATAAATCATAACTAAATCCAAGTAATGAACATATCGATAGTGGAATAGAGGATTAAGTTCTACCTTCCTTTCATCCTAGTCATATAACCAATTTGTCATATAATAATCTTCCCACAAATAAACATAGTCAAAGTTTTAATATTCCACATAGATCCCACATAATTAAAGTTTCGCTTGTCCACATAGATCTCATCTTCACATTCAGTCATGATGGTGAAAGGCACAGTGGAAAAGAATCTCACCTTGAAATATAAAATATGCACATTGTTAATGTGCAATGTATTTTAACGACCTTTGGAGGTTCACCAAAAGTCATATTGGGTTGACTCTCACTTTTTCCAAAGGTCATTTTAACATAACACCCTACGTAATGCATTCTGCTTTGTTCACCGACCCTCTACGAAGGACTAATTTGAATAAATATATAGTAGAGGAGACCGGGTTGTTTGTTCACATCAATCACAAGATCTCGTCCACAAGAATAGGCTGCCAACGGGGCAGGTCTTATCCGGTTTTCTATTACAGCTTTTTGTAGAAATTGATACAAAAATTACTGGCATTCAACGCTTTTTTTTATTAGTAAATTTGTATCAACTGTAATTACATCGATAGGTGTTAGAATAGTATTTATTGGTGTTATTCTTTTCATTTTTTATTTAGGATAGAGGTTGATCTTCACGGATCCTAGATTGCACGAGGATGAGACAAATGTACTCTCCAAATTGATTTTATGGTCGTCACTCCAAATTCAAAATAAACAGTTATTAAAAACAAATATAAAAAATAGTTGGTAGCTGATATATGGATAACAAGAAGTTCATGGCAGAGAATCTGTTTAACAAGGTGTGTGATAACAATTAGTTGAGGCATAGACAATGAGTGATTACAACTACACATGGAGAACAAGTAACAAATTTAATTTGCTCGTGGTACTTAACTTGTTGTTTATTGGTGTTCATCGGCCACAAGTTAAGTGGTTGTGCTAGTTATACTAATAGGTGTGTATATTTTACAATTTCGGGTGGACGAGGAAGGGTCCTCTTCCTAGATTGCAATAAGATGAGATAAGTGCACTGTCAAGATTTATTTTATGGTAGTCGTTTCAAATTTGAAATAAACAATTATAAAAAATAATATATAAAAATATATCAGTTTAAACTGTGATAATTGATAAATGAAGCATGAATAACAGACAATTCGCAGCTCTTAACTTATAGCTTATCAGTATTCACTTATTAGAAATTAAGTAGCTATACTAGTTTATATTGTTTCACTTTATAACATAATTTGAACTATATATTTTAGTTTGAATTTTTTAAATTAAACATATTAGTTTATCTATACAAGTTTACTAAAAATACTATGGAAAAATATCTCTTAAACTCCTCATAAAAAGGGTAAAAGGGGTGATAGGTGTGGGTAAAACGGGTTGTAGATGTGGGTGTCTCTTTTTATTATTTCAAATTAAAACGAGAAATTGACTATGCTCAAGATTTAAATAAGATATATTAATAATTAGTCAAAAAAATGGCATTGTTAGAAGGGAAGATGGTTTTGAAAAAAAAATGGATAAATCAGATTTTGATAATTAAGACTAAGTTGAATAGGCTTGTTATAGAGATAGAAAAATCGTTGAAAGCTTCGAAATTGAAGGTTATTACCATCTTTTGGGATTACGTAATTCCATTGCGGACATCCATATAACCTTCAAATTGTAAGAATAAAGCAGGGAACAATACTTTGTCTATCTCCCATGATTCGATAATCGAGCATATTATCAAGGATGAAGAGTATGCTATCAAGGGATAAGTGGTGCATGACATCAAAGAGGTGTAACTAAACATTATTGAACCCTCCTTCGTGTGTACCTCCATACTTTATGTCACAAATGGTCTTTCTTATCAAGCTTGCAAGGATGGGTGAGAATTCATGTGTGGTTTAATGCTTTGATCAACTTGGAATTTGCAATTTGCTACAGAATTCGACCCTTATCTCATATCTTGGTTTCATAGATTTGGAGAGCTTGGATGGATTAGTGTTTTGGTCTAGAAGTGGATTCTACTCTGTGCACTAGATGTTGTTTAGTTAGTTTTCCTTGGACTTGAAATAATGGTTAGCTCCTATGGCCATTTTGAATATTGCATAATCTATGAAAGTTCAGACCTATGCAAGGGAATCCAAAGATGTGATCTAGTCATATTGGTGAGGCTCAAGAATGCTTCTCTCTATACGTAAGGAAATGGGAAGGATGGAGAAAATATTGGGAGATAGGAAATGCATTGGAAGCATATGCATTGCAAAGACATGTAATTGATTCAAATTTATAAGAGAAGATCATTTAAAATAAGCAAAAGTAATTAAAAGGCTACATAAAAATAATACCAAGAAGCTTGAAGAAATGGAGGAGAAAATGGAATTCTTCATGATAGAGTTGTGAAATACAAGATGAAGAAAAAAACAACAAGAGCTACGAGGTGGCAATGCCCCCGACATTATAGTTGCAGTGACTGCGTGGTTGCGATTGGAAGGGGGGAAGGAAAGAAATAGTAGAATACGAGAAGCCATGTTAAATTCATGTTCAATTAAGTTATGTTGCATATATGCATGGAGCAGTTTATTGGTAGAAGGAAGTTTAGTTATTGTTTTTGTCTTGTGTTTGTTATCCATTGAAGTATTCTCTATATAATGTATATGATAATTAAGATATAAAACATGGGCCTTGGTTTTAAGTTTTTTTTGGTTGAATACTTGTTATTTAGTTTGAAGTTCGCAGGAGTTGGAAAACCATAATTTGCCAATGTAAACCTAGTTTTTAGGAGCTATATTGAAATGGCATATGCACATGTTATTTTGATATTGGTTTGTTTGATCTAGTTACATCATCATTATAGGTGGTTTGAAAGTGTGGGAAATAGTAATATACAGGTGACTTGGACAAGGGAGGAGCGGGAAAGCAAAATCTTTGCAAATTTCATTTCATTGACAACACCATCTTTAGCGAAAAACACTGAATGAAAAACATAGGACCAGATGCTCTAGCAGCAATCATTTGAAATTACTTCTA
The DNA here is from genome assembly GCA_027924585.1 of Larix kaempferi. Lineage (NCBI taxonomy): Eukaryota > Viridiplantae > Streptophyta > Pinopsida > Pinales > Pinaceae > Larix > Larix kaempferi. The sequence goes on along the minus strand of BSBM01000397.1, from coordinate 19,588,569 downwards.
TGTTTTTTTATTTCTTAACTTGACCATTGTTATATCTTCTAACATAGAGATAAACAATTTTCCTCGGTCTTGGGAAAGAAGTCTTTTTTCCCCTAGTTATAAAGGTTTATTTATCACCATTTATTGACTTTGAAATATGAGGCTGAAAATATTTAAAAATCAATGATTTTTTTTGTTGAATTAGTTCTTTAACGGATTATAACTCTATTGCTTTGGTTTTTTTTGTCAGGTGGCTCTGAAAATAGTATATATTTTTGGGGAATGGCCTTGAAATTTTTAGGATATGTTATTTTGACAATTTTCAAATATATGGAACAAGAAGGCCAAAAACATTGTGAAAACATCTATGCACTTGTTAGTAAAACATGGTTTAAGTAATTGATTTAAAAATCCATATCATAAATAAAAATGACTTGAACTTTCTTCTTAGGTTATTTGTTAGTGAGAAGAGCACTTCTAACTCAAGAAGCCCACATCTCAAAAAAACAATTTTTATAGCTTAACAAATTTACATGAGCATATCGGATAGCTATTCAACATTTATGATGTACTTGGAACTTTGCTTCATTATTTGTTGTCAATTCAATTTTACCAAGGAGTTGTAAATACATAGTTATTTTAAAATTAAATTTATTAGTCCTAGTTGTTAATTGCAACTTTAATGATAGTGTGACATAGATCCTAAGTGGAAATTTTTGTAAATAACATTGCTATGGAGACTTGTGGCCATAATAGCTAAATAGGCCTTAACAATGTTGTAATTTCATATATACTAAAAAACTTAAGTATTGTAGTAGTGGCATGCACATAGAATATAGTAGAGACATTAGGAATATTTTAAAACAAAAAAATGGAAACTGTTTGTTGCAAATATCTATACCTTCACAAAGTGTTGACATTGAAGCTTAAGGTGACATAGTTACAAATTTCCAAAGTCAACACTTACAAATTTATATCATGACAAGTGAATATAATTGATTAAACATGTATTTGTTGGTGATCACATATTGAAACACATTGAACAGATTGAGGAGTCAACTTTTTGGAAAGTCGTAACTATAGTGATGCTTGGCTACCATCATTAAGCTGGCTTGGCAATTTCACCAATTGAATCTGTGTCATTGACCTATGATTTAATTCCTTCAACTTGGATTTTTGAGCTGGTGGTTGCACTATTTTTTATGTCGTTGCGAACATGTGGCTGCAAACTCAAAATTGGGGATATTACAAGGCCATTCTAGTATTATTTCTCAATTCAATGCCATTCAAGTTATGGACATCCCCCCTCAGATATTTACCCTGACTTGCAACAAGTTCTCTCCAAGTACCAACATCTTTTTGATGTTCCGAAGGGTTTACCACCATCCCGTGGGGAACATGACAATTCCATTCCTTCAATTCTAGGTAGTCAACCCACAACATCCATCCTTACCACCACTCATTTTTCCCAGAAGAATGAAATTGAAAATATTTTTCATGAATTGTTGTTTGCCAGTGTTATTTGTCCTAACACCAACCATTATTCTTCACTTGCAGGTATGGTCCTAAAAAAGGAAGGTGATTAGCACATGTGTCATGATTTCCAAGCTCTCAAAAAAATCACCATCAAATTGAAATTTACTATTCCGACCATTGAAGATCTCTTAGACAAGTTACATGGTGCCAAATTCTTCAACAAACTTGACCTTCCTTTAGGCTAACATCAAATCAATATAAAAGTAGTGGATATACCCATAAAAACTTTCCACACTCATGAAGGTGATTATGAGTTCTTGGCCATGCCCTTTGGCCTGTACAATGCCCCATTCACTTTTCAAAGTCTCATGAATAGGATTTTATGCACCTTGCTCAACCATTTTTTCTTGGATTTATTTGATTATATATTAGTCTACAGTCCCACCTGGGAAATCCACCTCCAACATGTTTCTCATACGTGTGTACTTACTACAGGACCAAAAATTATTTGTGAAATGTCCCAAGTGTTCTTCTGGGGTGACTAAGGTTGAATACTTAGGCCATGTTGTAATCCAGGATGGGATTCAAGTGGACCCCAAGAAAGTAGAAGCTATGAAGAGCTGGTCGTGCCCCACCACTTTCAAGAGATTGAGAGTATTTCCTGGCCTTGTAGGTTATTACCGTAAGTTTGTGGTGAACTATCAGAAGATTGAAACTCCTCTGATAGCATAGCTCAAAAATAATTTGTTTTCCTGGCATGACACAACAAAGAAATATTTCTCAACCCTCAAGGAGGCAATGTGTACTATGCATGTGCTAGCCATGTTGGGTGTCACTAAGTCCTTTTTCTTATAATGTGATGCCTCTCACTATGGACTGATATTTTTCTTATCCTAGGAAGGATGTCCCTTGGCCTTCACTAATAAGAAGCACCATGATAGAAACTTGGGAAAATCCACCTACGAAAAATATATTATGGTTATCCTTCATGTCGTTGAGACATGTCTCAAGTATTTATTGGAAGAACGTTTTTCATCACTTGACCAATAGAAATGGGTCACTAAGATGTTGGGCTATGCTTATGAAATCACCTATAAGAAGAGTCATGTTAATGTGGTGGTTGATGCATTTTCTAGGAAATTTGAAGAGGAAGGTTTGTTCTTCGCCTTATCCTTTCCCATCCCATGGTTTCCAAATGAAGCACGATGGGAATGGTTGTCCCATGACACAGTTCACCACCTCATCAAACTACTTCAACACGACCTGAATCCTTCGCCAAGGTGTACATGGAAACAAAATATTTTGAGGTATAAGGAGCACATATTTCTCACAACATATTCAACATTGAAACCAAGAATATTGGAGGAATTGCATTCATCATCCACAATAGGTCACTTCAAATTTCATAAAATTTATGAAAGAATTAAGCACTCTTTATTCAAGGAAGGCATGAAAAAATATATCCATAATTTAGTTGCCACTTGCAACATTTTCCAATGATATAAGGGGGAAACAATGAATTCATCAGGGGCTTTGCAACCACTCCCCATTCCAAATCATATTTTGACGGACATCTCTATGGATTTCAATGTGGGGATTCCTAAGGAAGGAAATAAAACAATCATTATGGTGGTAGTAGATTGTTTGACAAAATATGCCCATTTCTGTGCCTTACCACCCACTTTCACACCCTCTTTGGTGCCCCGAGTTTTCATGGATCAAATTTTCAATATCCATGGCATGCCTACTTCTATTGTTTCTAATCATGAAACCACTTTTACTAGAAATTTTTGGAAATATCTCTTCGAACTTCAAGGCACTCAGTTGAATCTTAGCACATCATACCACCCGAAAACAGATGGTCAAATTAAAGCAGTCAACAAGTCCCTAGAAAACGACTTGTGTTTCTTTGCATGTAATAAGCCACACTAATGGGCACACTGGATCCCTCTAGGTGAATGGTGGTGTAATACAACTTATCATGGTGCCATAAATATGACACAAAATGAAGCAATGTACAACCAAAACCCCTTATCAATGACTTCCTATATACAAGGTACTTCACAAGTCTAGGAAACGGATGACGCAATCCATATTAGGGATGACATTCTCCACATCCTTATTGACAATTTGATTCTTTCATAAAACATAATGAAGTAACAAGTCGATCATATTCGCTCCAAGCGCTCCTTTGAAGTTGGGGATAAGGTGTTTCTTCAACGAAAACAATATAAACATACATCTCTCAAGACTTGTTTCCAATATTATACGCTCTCTCCAAATTTCTATCGGGCCTACACCATTCTACAACACATTATACAGGCCGCCTCTAAGGTTTCTCTACCAGATCACTCCAAGATTCACCCTGTCTTCTGTGTCTCTTGCCTCAAAAAAGTGGTGGGATCAAATTGTAAAGTATAGACCATTAAATACCATAATTGGATGAGGAAGGCTCCATTTGGCTTCAACCGGATACAGTATTGGATTCTGAGGAAAGGAAATTGTGAGGGTGCACCATCAAGGAAGTTCTTATCCAGTGGAAAGACATGCTTCCAAAAGATGCCACTTGGGAACCAACCAACATCTTAGAGTAGTTTCCGCACCGTTAGCATTGAGGGCAGTGTTGTTTCTGAAGGGGAAGGGTATGTTAGGGTCCTAAATTAACTTTCCTTACTCTAAGAATTAATCATACATCGTATAATACCATAACTTTGTAATAAGGCCAAATAATTTAGTGTTCGACAATCAATGTAAAAACGGTCTCTTTATTTATTAAGACCCACTTGGAAATTGTCTTTTGACCATGTCAAGTAGTTAGGGTTTTGTACATTTGGAGCCTATTTAAGAAGATCCAATGTTATGAAGTGTTTTGTGAAGAATATTGTAACGAAGATCTGCTCAAGTGAATGGTCTCCTTACAAAAAGAGGTATGTGAACATTGTTCTCATAATAACAAAGCTCTTTTTCTACCATATTCTACTATTATTATCTCATATTTTTGGTTTTGTGTTGCTTATTTATTGTTCATTATATGTTAATATTTCTATATAGTGTGTGATTCTCAAGTTACATGAGTAAGGAATACCACATGCACATTAGGTGCAAGAGTAAAGTCAAAGTCTCCCATACCCCCTTGAATTAGCCAAACTTGATCAAAGCATGATCCATAGTTGATTAGTCCACTTTGATAACTATTGAGGACCCTTTCGTCATGTAAAAACCCTAGAAGGATATAAGAAGCCTATAAAAAGGTCCTCCTTCATATAGGATAGCTAGATTTTTGATCTAGATAGATTTTGGATTGCTCTTGGAGCTTTGGAGAGATCTTAGATTGGTTTTCTTCTCACATAATGGAAGGTATAATTTGTCCATGTGTATCCACTTGTCCAATTTGATTGTAAATGATTGAGGAAAATCATCGGAGGATTGTTGGATGACATCTTTCATGACCACTGGAGATGAGGGAGCCTTGAAAATGAATGAATCAAAAGATAAATTACTTGGATCCATATCAGCACTCAAATCAATCGATATAGGCCATGAAAAAGCATCCCACGTGAAAAAGGCCGAGGCACCATCTCTAATCTCCCAAAAACTATGTCTTTGGATGAGACCCCTGTTCTCCTGTGTCGCTTTCCATATGCTCGATCCCGGTAGGTCCTCTCCAAATCTTATCAATTGTTGTTTGGGACATTGGGGCGCATACTTACAGTGCCATAGTTTCCCCCACGGTTCCTCGGTGTGAGTAATCCATCTCCACCAAATTTTAGCCCCCAAAAATTTATTTGAGCTGACTGGGTCCCGAAGTCCTAAACCCCCTGCATCTTTTGGTTTGCATAAGGTGTCCTAGTCAACCAGGGCCCATTTCCTGTGCTCGTCCACTCCACCCCACAAGAAATTCCTCTGAATAGTGCGAATTTGCTTGAGGACGGATTTAGGGGCTGCCAAAATAGAGAATAGGTAGAGAGGCATGTCCTGGAGCATTGATTTGATCAAGATGATGCGGCTTGGAAAATTCAAGGCTTTGAAGGTCCAGTGACCTAGCTTCTGCTTGAGTTTATCAAGCAAATCCTCCCAATAAATTTGACGAATAGTATATTCCGCTAGGGGAGGGCCCAGATACTTAGAAGGTAGGATCCCTTCCAAAAATTCTAATATATTGAGGATGTTTCTTCTGGTGATTCTTGGGGTATTAAAGAAATACACCTAAGATTTCTCTTTATTGATCTCTAAGCCACTGGCCTCTAGGAAGGTATCCAGCCCACTCTTCACGCCTCTGGCTTCCTGAACAGTAGAGGGTCCCATTAACATAGTATCATCAACAAATTGTTGATGTGTTTGAGGGTCCAACCCTTCACTGAGAGTAAGCACTCGAATTTGTCCCTCCATTTGCATCGTTTTAAGCATACGACCCAAACCTTCAGCAATGATAATAAAAAGGAAGGGTGACAAAGGATCTCCTTGGCGAATTCCTCGTGAATCCTGGAAGGGCTGTGATGGGGTACCATTGACCAGGATCGAGAAAAAATCAGAGGAGACAAGACTCATCACCCAATTGGTCCAGTTCACCGTAAAGCCAAAGTTCCTGAGAACCTTTGCAAGAAAATGCCAATTAAGTCTGTCATAAGCTTTAGAGAGGTTGAGCTTTAGCAACATACCTGGAATTTTATCCTTCTTCAGAGAGTGGATGGTTTCGTGCACCAGGATGATGCCATCCATAATCTTTCGACCTTCCACAAAACTGGCTTGCTTAGGGGAAATGAGAAGAGGGAGAGGAGGGCGAAGCTGTTGGCAATTAATTTGGTGATAATCTTATAGATGACATTGCACAGGGAAATCGTTCTGAATTTCCCTGGGTCTTCCATGCCAGATTCTTTGGGTATGAGTGTGAGGAAGGTGGAATTAAGGGATTTTAGGATACTTCCCATCTTCCTAGAATCTTCGACGAGGGCCAACACTTCTTCTTTCAGCCAATCCCAACAAAAGTGAAAGAAATTAGTGGTGAACCCATCCAGTCCTAGTGCTTTATCCGCTTTCATCTGTTTGACTGCTGCCTCCAATTCTTCCATTTCCATGGGTTTCATCAGCATGAGGTTGTGGTTATCCGTTATTACCCTTGGTATGAATTGCAGCACTTGATTTTGGGCCTCGTTACTGTCAATTGCAAGTTCCACCAAGAGATCAACAAAAAATTCATTCAATGTGTTTTCGACTTCTCCTTGAGTTTTAGCGTGTGTGCCATCCGCTCTTTTAGCCGCACTAGGCGGTTCCCTTGACGATATTGAATAGTGGCTTTATGGAAAAACTTGGTGTTGCGTTCCCCTTCCTGAAGCCAACGGTTTCTTGATTTCTGCTTCCATAGGATTTCTTCCTGATGCTCACGAGTATTGAGTTCTTGCATAAGGCGCTGCTCCTTGGTTTCACTTCCTCAGTGTAACCCTAGGTCATACCTTTCTGATGTACCTCCTGCATTTCCTTATCCAACTTCTTTTTTTCTTGGAAGATGTTCCCAAAGGAGTCCAGATTCCAACGCTTAATTTTACCTTTTAGGATCTTCAATTTTTGTTGGAACTGGTGCATTAGTGTACCCTCGATGTGAGTTATCTCAGACCATCACTGGCGAAGCTTCTCTGGGAGATCTTGGTGGAGTAACCAGAACTGTTCAAACCTAAATAGTCTACGGAGGTTCTCCCCAACCCTCGACCATTCAAGACTTATCGGCCAATGATCAGAGCTAGCTAAAGGAATACAACTACTGTCAACTCACTTCCTGCCAACATTGTTGATTCCGTGACCAGGAAACGGTCCAAACGACAAGCAATGCTCTTGTCCCCTGTCCACTTGTTATTCTAGGTGAAGATGCTATTTGTCGTTCGAATGTCCACCAGCTCCAGAGCTTTGATGACTTCACTAAAGTAAGCGTTTATGGGATTCAATTGACGAGTTCCACCTTTTTTCTCATCAAGTGTGCCTATTAGGTTGAAATCCCCCCTAGAATCTAGGGAACAGTACCCACCAATTCCTTTAACAAGTTCAAGGAGTTCAAGAAGGTGGGTTTTTTATTGGTTAAGGAAGGTTCGTATATGTTGGATAGAAAGCCCCGAGTCTTTGTACCCAACACAGAGAATGCGGCCGAGAGGGAAAAGTGAGAGGCAAAGAAGCTTGTGAGAGTTACCTCCCTTGGGTTCCGAAGAATGCCAATCCCTCCCGCCGCTTCTCTCGCATCCATCGCCATGACCTCACAAATGGGCCATGCTTTCCTGCCTATTACTCTTAACTCAGCTTCCGAGCACTTGGTTTCTTGAAGGAACATGATCATCGGGTTTTCAATCTCAATTTTTCGTTTTAGAAGATGAATCTTCAGTAGGCTCTTACAGCCTCTTATGTTCCAGGATGTGATCTGTATCTTATAACTACTTGGGGATTGACGCAAGAGCTACGACAATGGTAGGATATTGTCCTGATGTGACTAACTGTGACCCTACCATCTGGATTCGCTGCGCATTGCTGTGTCTTCCTCTTTTTTCCTTTCTACCTCTCTTTTTTCCATCTTGTTTCTTAAGGGGTTCCGAGGTTATTCCCAAGCATTTGAGGTTCTTTGTCTTTAGGATTGCCTTCTCTAGCAAGGAAACCTGCTTATGCGAAATGTGATCTGGGGTTTTTGCAAGAATGGTCACCTCCAAAATTTCCAGATCTAACTCTCCTAACTCCATTTCTTCCCCTTCTTCCCCCGGAGGAGGAACCTCCACCATAATCATTTCTTTTTCTAATTCTTGGGAATTTTTTACCAAAGAGATAGGGGATAGCTTTGAGACTTGATTTTCTTGGTTCTAACCTTCCTTAAGGGTTTCACTGGTTGTGGCTCCTCAGATCTGGTTGCAGTACCTCAAATCTGTTGTGGCTCTGAGTTTTTTTATTAACTTCGGGTCCTGCTATTCTTTTGGCCTGTCTCTTCTTGGTAGTCACTTTTGTGAACGCATCTGCATTATTCCCTTCAAGATTGTTATCACCACCTAGTCTTTTATTAAGTGGGAAATCGCACAAGAGATGCCCGTGTTCATGGCACCGTCTGCATCTGAAGGGGATATGTTCATAATCAATCGCTTGAAACCATTCTTCGTCATCCCAAGAGAGTTCAATCCCATCAGGCAAGTCTTGGGATATATCCATGTAAAGGCATATTCTATCATACGATGTGTATCTCATCTGCTTTGTCTGCTCCGAGACTTTGACGAAGATTCCCAACATATTGCTGATATCGATGAGGATCTCTTCTTTCCAGTATTCTGACGGGAGGGAATACAAACGGATTCAGACCGGAGCAATAATTAAGTTCTCCTTATCAGGATTGAAGCATTCTTTCCATGGTCGTAGGTAAAGGCCCGACGAGTTAAAGAAATACAGCCTGTTGTCGAAAATTCTGGAGCGCTCAGCCTCATTAAAGAAAACTACAGTGAAGAAGCCTTTGGATCCGAGATGAAGATCGTAATGGCCTTGGGGTTTCCAGGTGGTATTAATCCACCAAATCAAAGCTTTCTCCGCTAGACATATCCCTACAAACTTGCCAATTAGAGCATACTCTTTCATGTACTGAATATCCTCTCGAATCCGTTCCTAATGGATCTGAAGTTTGAGCACCGTTTTGGATTTCGGCATACATTGCCCTGGTTTCCTATTTTCAGCTTCCGAGGGGGCCGCTTTACTCAAGACGCTAGACCCTTCTCCTCCCTTCCCAGTAGGGATATCAGATCCTTGCATTACCTCTTTACCTTTTGCCTCATCCAGGTCTAAAGGAGGAGGCGGTTCCTCCCCACCCGTGGATTCGTCCTTGCGGACTTGCCCTTCCCCATTACAATTTGGGATAATTCTGGATCCTTAAAAATTTCTGTAACACACAAAAAGACTTTACATCTAATGTTTAAACATAGACACATTATCTCAACCCCCAAATAATAGACAAAATAATAATAATTCATTCAAACTATATTACTCTCATAAAAAAATAATACACTAAACCATTTTTTAAACTAAATATATGATCTCAAAACACATTTTACAAATATATAAATCATAACTAAATCTAACTACTGAACATAGCGATAGTGGAATGGAGGATTAAGTTCTACCTTCTTGTCATCCTAGTCATATAACCAATTTGTTATATAATAATCTTCCCACAAATAAACATAGTAAAAATTTTATTATTCCACATAGATCCCACATAATTAAAGTTTCGCTAGTCCACATAGATCTCATCTTCACATTCAATCATGATGGTGAAAGGCATAATGGAAAAGAATCTCACCTTGAACTATAAAATATGCACATTGTTAATGTGCAATGCATTTTAACGACCTTTGGAGGTTTACCAAAAGTCATATTGGGTTGACTCTCACTTTTTCCAAAGGTCATTTTAATATAACACCCTACCGAATCCATTCTCCTTTGATCACCTACCCTCTGCGAGGGACTAATTCGAATAAATATATAGTTTCAAGCAGCAAGGAGAGGCGGCCATTTTTCCCAATTCCTGTATAAAAAAATAAGAATCTAAGCACCATGTATGTTTAAAGAGACTAAAGCGGCAATTTCCATAGCAGTGCTCGAAACTGTTTCAATTTAACGTTTTATAAACTTCATCGAAAATAAAAATAAAAAAAAACATCCAAGAATATATATTAAGAACAGCTAATAGAAAATTTGAAAATCTATTGAAGACATAGGTGTCTCAAGAAGAAATGGTCAATTTTAAAACATATCAGAAGTGTTATGCTAAACACCAGACCATCTATAGCTTTTGAAAACACAGAAAGACTATTGATAACTACCCTATTCAAATACTATCAAATACAATTTCCCTGGACTTCTGCATTATCCATGTCGAATCCCTCTTTTCGCTTTGAAGAAAGGGGATGCCGCTCCATTGATCAGCACCACAATGAGACAGAATTGATACCGTCCATAATCCAATTGATGAAATCCACTTCAAAGCCAATGTTAAAAAGAATCATTCAGAGATAGAGCTAGTTTACCTTGTCATAAGCTTTGGAGAGATCGATTTTTAAAATAGCCCCCCTTAAATCCCTGGTTTTGATATTATGGAGGCCTTCTTGGGCCACCCTAATCACCTCATGAATTTGCCTACCTTCCAAAAAGCCAAATTGTTCATTTTAAATGGCCTTGGAAAAAATATCTAGAATCCCTTTGGATTTGAAGATGTTTTAATTTAACGGGTTCAATATCTAGAATCCCTTTGGATTTGAAGAGGTTCAGGAAGAAATAAAAAAGGGGGTCTGGATTGGCCAAAGGACCCCAAATTTATGCACTTCCTATTGAGAAGTTCATATCACCCCAACGATTAGTGCATTGTGGTTAATGACATATTTAGAGCAGCAATTTGTCCACAATTACTCTCTTTCAATATTAGGACCATATATATTTACAACTCTCAACTCCTAATTGAGATCAGAACAAAATAGGTCCATCCCTAAACTTGACGGAAAGCTCCAACAATTTAACACTTTGACAGCCCTGGACTTCCAACCGATAGCTAAACTCCCATATATTCCCCTCGCACTTGAAGCCTCGAACTTCTAGCCTCTTAGGAGGCCTTCAAGAGAATTCTTAATTGTCCCACACTCACCCGAAGGGTTCACCAACCCTCTGCAGTTAAAGGAGAGAAGCTTCATTTGGTAACCATCACAAGGTATTTCGGTGCTCTAAGTGCCCTATCAATTGAGTATTGTTGCCTTGCTGCAACATCTTCCATAGCCCTATCTTGGGCTTTTGAAAATTGAGATTGTATACCCTTGCCCCTACCACCCTACGTATGATCTGGGTTAAGTCCTAAACCCTTCATTTGGTGTAACCCCGTCTGAGACGATAGGATTTTTCGAGTTCGAAGGTTATTGAGAATGGATGAGGAGTCTGAATCGGAAGGGGTTACTATCTTCATGGAAACCTTTGCTTGGGGGGATGAAGGCCTAGCTGTGCAAGGGTGGAAGAAGCCAAGAATAGGGGAAGGGACGGGTGCATGACCTTGCATGAGGGAGAAAGGGAAGGGATCCCAATGATACCATTGTTTTCAGAAATTGAAAAATATTGGAAATAATGAGTAATATATGAATAAAGATACATACCTTTATCCTCTGACAGCGAATAATTTGATATGGGAGCACTTGCCGTCGCCACCGTGGAGTTTTTCTCCTCCATTTCGATCAACATATCTTTGTACAAGCCCTGAGAAGAGAAATCCAACCCTCCCCCTTTAGAATGTGAATCCTTGGCATGTGAAGTATGGAAATCCTCAGTATGTATATCTGTACTTAAATCACAAGAGCATCCTCCCAGCCCCAAATATCTGTGGACCTTTTAAAATATTTGATGCGAGACGAGAGAGGAGAGGGTGCAATCACTTGCAATATGCCCTACTTCGTGGCATCTTCTACATATGAAGGGAATACCTTCATAGTCTAGGGTTTGAACAAAGGAATTTTCCCCTCTAACAAGCCTCATTTCCTTTAATAATCCAATTTTCACATCAATTTTCACTAGGATACGAGCAACCAACATCATATATATTTGTTCAAACGAAATATCCGCCTCCAAAAAGGTACCAATTGCATTCTCTATATGTTGAAACGTGTCACGGGACCAAAATTCAAGGGGTAGAATTGGAAGATGCACCCAAATCGACAGTACGTTTAGTCTCTCTTTTTGGATAAAAAATGGGATTCCATATGTTCATGAGGATGGGTATGGACTGCATGTTCCAATTATGTGACATAACCTAGTTGGTGTCCTCCATAGAGTCTAGGAAGAACATGAACCATCCTCTAACCATACCTTTTATCTTGGGAACGTAGTTGAGTTTGTGTCCCCATTTTTCCTTAGTCCACTTCCATAGAGTTTCCAGATCAAATCGCCTACCTCTATCTCTTCCCACAACAGCTTTATCCATGACTTCTTAAACATTATTCATGGTGATATTATTCCTAAAGACCAACTCGAAGTTTTTCTTTTCTCACGCTCAGAAGCACATCTTTCCTTCTTCTTTCTAAGACTATTTCGAGAAGAATGATGCCTGTCGTTCTTTGGATCTCTTGGCCCCAAACCCTAATTGTAAGCTCGTCGACTATCACTCAGGTCTCAAACAGAGTCACCCTTGAGAAGATTGGCCTCACTGCAATTCTCCTTTGATTCGCTTGAAACCCTCATCCAAGCCTCAGACCCACTAGGCACCTTCAGATGAATATCCAAGGATAAAGAGACGAAACTTGGGAGCCCTTGACTAGCTTTAGGTCCTTGAAGAAAAGACGCCCCAAGTCCCGCCAGGTCACAAGAACCCTCTTGATGTCGTCGCCCTTCATTGAGCACAAGATCAGGTCCTACAGCTACCAAAGACTCTTGAACCCTCACATCAAATCCAAGAGGGTTTCCTTTGGACAGGTCATTCTCAATGATAGAGACTGCTTCCCCCACCGAACCCACGGGAAGAGGAAAACTTGCGAGCAGATAATTGTCAAGGAAACCACCTTCGGAATGCGGGAAGAAATGGCATGAATCCTCCACGTAGACATCCCTAGAGGAAAAATCACTTGCCTTGATGTCAACCCCACTTTTTATGGTGGAAGGGGAAACCGCCAAGTGTCTACCCACATTCCAAATTCCTACTTTGTTCAAGAAAAATTCCCGCCAAAAGCTTCAACTGGCCAAATTCTACCTTTTGACAATCATCTTCAGAAAATGCACGTCTAGGTCAATAAAATGCACACCAAGAGCACATATTTGATTGGTTTGTGCTCAAATTTCACACATGGGTTCCTCGAGCCATGATACACACCCATGTACTAAATTTATCCTCTTCTGTAATTTTCTTAAGGGGGTTTAAGGTCTGCAAGGCTAATATTTTTATGCTTCCATCCATGTCATCAAACATCATAGATTGAATCTGATATTGGCTTCAATCATGCTGCATTTATGGTTACCCTTTGACCAACACTATCACCTTCTTAGCTTCTTCATGACTGTTCAAGGTTTGACTAGTGTGCAGCTTCCTCCAATCAACAACAACATGTTTTTCATTCATGTTTCCATCAGTGACAACACACAATCAGTAATGCCAATCTTGATCTAAAACATGTTAAATTTGTCATCCAAGGCAAGGGGATTATGTTTAATTCTCTACTCCATCTGTACTCTTTTTATATTACATAATATTTCAATACTAAATTATATTCATATTTGAATCTGCCAAATTGATCTTTTTGTATATTTTCAGAAAATGCACTCCTAGGTCACCAAAATGCACACCAAGGGCTCAAAAATGCATGCCAATGGCCCAGATCAACTTCATCGGGATTGTCTCTACTCAAGCAACGTCTTCCCAATTCCATATGCCCGCTTTTTTCAAGAAAAATGCACGCCAAAAGCTTCAACTCACCAAATTATTCCTTTTGACGGTCATCTTCATAAAATGCACACCTGGGTCAATAAAATGCATGCCGAGAGAACATATTTGATTGCTTTGTGCTCAAATTTGACACATGGTGTTATCACTCAGAAATTTCCCTTGGTTGTGGAAGAGAATTCCCAAGGTAACCTCAAACCAATATTTAGGATGGAAACTAGCCCTTTCCAATCCAAAGGGGGATCCCTTGCTAAATTTGCTATTCAAAGTTATTCAACAATGGTTCTAATCTCCAAAACAATGGCCAGATCTCCCAAAAGTAACACAATCTAAATAAAGGGTTGAATCACAAGGTAAAATCCATTGGGCATGGGGTATGGAAAAAGACTTAATAAATACATTCCATTAACACAAAATATCAAACAGGGGAAAATTATGTATCAACTTTAGAGGAAATATTAATAATGCTTGAATCTAATGAACTAGAGCATGAAATATGAATTCCAATTCATTTTATTCTCATTCAAACATGAATAAATAACACATAATGGATTGAAAACAAGAGATACATTCACATGAGATAGTTACAGGACGAAAGAACAAAGGAACATGAATCTTTATATGGAAATGCTTAGAACTTCTGCTCTCTGCAACTTGTATTAATATAAAAATTGGAATTGCAGCACACAATAGTCTTTCTTTATCAATAATTCAACCCCCATTACATTGCAAAATATAGAATTTATACAAAAACGCTCCAAGAACGAATCCTAACTGACTATTTTACTAAAAATAGAATTCTTGTAAACTGTTGCCTAAATTTTAGGAACTGTAACGTTTCCACACCACTCTCCATCTTCATTTCGCTTAAATTTAGCAAAGGTTTGAACCAATTTTTCCTACCACGTATTAATCTAGCTCCAAAGAAACATCAACTGCTATAAAATCATATATTTATCCTTCGTGTTGAAGCCTGTATTTGGTTTTTCCAAATTTCACTACGACTTTCCATTGCTCCTGAGTGGGGAATTCATACTCTACCATTTCTTTGATTAACACTTCTAATTCCACACAAGTTGTGTATGACATAGGAGGTAAACCTATTTTAATTATTTGAAACTGATCAAGCATTTCAAAATCTTCAATTAACTTTCCAACTATGGCCTTTCCTATTATCCCTTTGGTGATATCTTCAAATTTCGAATGGTCCATGTGACCTTGTAATAACAAATTATGGTGTTGTTCCTGAGAAATTAATTTCCCATTTTCATCCTGAAAAGAGGGAATACCATTTTCAAGAAGCTTCTTCAATAAAATTTTAAAACTTTGAATTTGTTGGAGCATTTGTTTTGCTTTAGGTTGTACATTTCTAACATGATGATGATTACCAATGATCTTTGTAGCCCAAATCATGATTATTCTTCTGCATTTGATTCCCAAATTATGTATATCCACTTGAGTTAATGTGTTCAAAAAATTTACTATGTTATGGGTTGTCTCCAAATTTCTTTTGTCTAGAATCTCATTCATCACCCTACACCTTTGTAAAGTTGTGTTTGTTATGGTCTCCTTGTCATCAACATAATTCAAACGTGCTCTAAAATTTGTGATCTCTACTGATAATGAAGCCCAAATAAGATGCTTTGCTCCTTGCATAGGTACCTTACCTATGACTTTGTCTTTGAGCTAATTGATCATTTTTTCTAGTTGGTTTCTTTCATTTAGAGCTTTGTTCTTTTCTCCAATATTATGAACTAGTTCTTCTTTTAAATTCTGATTTTCTTCACTTAGCTCTTTTATCTTTTCATCCTTTAAGATGATTTTTGATAAGGCTTTGGCTAGTTCCTTTGTAGAAGATTCATCTGATTGCTTTTCATTCACTGCTTCAGGATCATTAAATGGATTTTCCATCATTTGTTTTGTGACTAACTAGATTTGAACTCAAAGATGCAACTTGTGATAATAATTCTGACCTTTCTTTCTCCTAGTTTTGATTTTCTTCTTGTAATTTTAAAATCTTTCCTTTATAGTCCATCATCTCTTGGTCGATTGAATCATTTTCTTGTTGAAAAGATGTCAACTATGGGGTCTCCACATGGTGGGTGGTTGGAACCTTTAGCTGCATTTTCAACATTTGAATAGTATTTTATTTTTCATCTAAGAAATTTTTAGTGAATTGTACATCATTTGGCTCTGTTCCTAGTGTCACAACATCTGCTTGTAGTCTTTTTATTTGATTATGATTGGCCTTATTCTCCGCCTTTTCCTGCTTTAATTGGCTTTCTAATTTTTCTATTACCAATTGCAACTTTGAAATTTTTTAAGTTGATTGCAAAAGATTAGAATAGAGAACTTCACCTATTTGTCCACGGAGTTGGACCATGTCAGGAATATTGATTTGATCTAACTTAACTTCCATTTCTGACACTTTACCATCAGTCGTAAATGCAAATCTCAAAATGTTTTTCTCTGAATCCTTTGCTGCAACAAATGAAACCTAACAATTGTCTAACTTGAAGGAATAGTTTTTGGGTCTCTTCGATGGATTGCTTCTTCTTAGCTGCATATTGTGAAATTAGGTCAATTCTATATTTATACCGAGAACTTGTTCCAACACTTTGAACATCTAAAAATGAATATTCTTGTATTTGAAATGTTGGTTGTTGAACTAAGGTAGTTTATTTTGAATTGACCAAACTATGTTCTTCCAAATTAATAATATCCTCTTGCTGATCTATCTTCATCTTCTCACTAGAAAATTCCTCATCAATGTCCATACTGTTGGCTTCTGAGAAAAGTCATTTTATTGGCACAGTCTAGTTTTGCTAGTGTTTGCACTAGTGGAACAAGGAAATTTGCTTGGCTTGCGTCAATTTCCTTTATCACCTACTGGTTCTCCTCTTTAGTAACCTCCTCCACTTCTTGCTAATTCTGATCAAAACTTATCAAATTAGCCAATTTATTTAATCCTTCTACCACTTGTTGTTCGAATGCCTTGTTTTTGTTTTCTTGTCTTCTCTGAGATCTGATTTGGTGGGGATCATAGTTAATATTCTAAGCTTGTTGAAAATTCATGACTTGTAGTAACTTCTCCACTATAGGAAGTGTTGCTTTGTGCTTGATAAAAAATGTTCCAACTTTAAAAGGGAACTTGACATTAGAATATTTCTTAAAACTCAGTAAATGTTCATCTTCTAAATGCAGTCTCTACCTGACAAACTCAAGGGAAAAAAATATTGGTGTTAAGAATGATGGCAGATGATAGGGTGCTTCAGTAAACCCATAGACCCTAATAACAGTATGATTTTTATAAAGAAACCAGCCTCCAGTTCTACATTCAGGAGTCAATTGCAACATGTCTTTCATATCTTGTAGCACTCTTGATAACTCGGTATTGAAAATAACTCTGTAAACTTCTGCCATGATGATGTTGACAAATTTGAACATATTTATTTGGTGTGAAGGATTTGAAGAAAACAACTTGTTTGGAAATTTGAGATCTACTAGATTGGAAAATATGAACATGCATAACAGATATGTTTGGTATCTGAAATGTTTCAAGGTGTGGAAATTCACTAGCTGGAAATGAATTTCCTTGGCTAGGAATTCATCAATATTAAGGCAAGAAACTTGACTTGACTCAGATTGACCAACCTTCATAATAAACCCTAACATGACTTCATCAATAGACCTATCATCGTCATGAACAAGGACTTGACTCAATAAAGATAAAACCAACTGTACATTCTCTCAAAAAATACTGACATTAAGTGGAAAAGAAAGATATTCAATAGATTGATCAGATTTTAAGATTTTGGATAAAAACTCACCTTTCTTTTCAGGGCCACTCTCTCTATAAACCCTAATCAAGTATTCTTCTATAAATGGCTCGGGGTTCTTGGGATACGACTCAAATAAACCTAGGGACTCTCTAATAGTCTGTGCACTAATTGAACAAAGGATTTTTGACACATTATTATTCATAATTACCCTCTCTAACTGAGAGTAATTGACTGCACACCAATCGACTAATTAAGGGGAAGGTAGGGTTTGTTCCAGGCTGGAATGATATAGGAAATACCCGAACACGTTTAACAGATCAATACCCTATGACCTAAGCTCATCTAGCTTGATTTTGGACTGATACACAGGTCCTATAGAAAAAATGGGGTGAAATACATCCTCGTCTCTATCAGTTCTAAACTCCTCTTGTCTTTCTAGAGTGGGACAGACTGTTGAACTTGTTCCATGGAAACAAAATTACAAATTTGCAGAGTTTTTTTGGAATACATGTGATCAAAGAAGGCAAATACGATTTAAAATTTGACTTGGCGGGGTGGAAACTAGTGCGATGTCGTCGTACGCTGACGTTCTTGAAAGATAATCAAATAATAGGATTTTATTCCACAAAAAGCGGTTTATTCTGACCTACTTTTGGTAGCGGAATCCATGGGAAGTTGCCACATAACATCAAGTTGAACCATGGTTTAAATTTCGCATCGCTTTGAAAATATTAAAGCCCATGCAATTTACGCCTCTAAAATAAGTAATGTCCATCGATTTGGGGTCCACTTAACCTGCATGGTTGATCTTTGATCCAATTTTATAAGAGCATTTTATATCCTTTCAATGACTTCTGCCAACCTTCAAGCACTGTAACCTTTGACCCTTGGTCTCACTTCCCAGTTATGTACACTTTTCGGCTTAGCCCCGCTTCCCAATCTGAAACTTTTGACTTAAGCACCTTCCACTTGGCCCATGGTTCTAGCCATTGGTCACACCACTCTCTTTTACATTTTTTAAGCTCAATTCTATCCTTCATTAAAGTTTTGTTTTTTTCAAACAAAAGGCGCCAGAACATTATAAGATCTCCCAAAAATTTATATGTGCCAACACATGGATTCCTTGGGCCATGATACACACCACTGTACTCAAGTTTTCCTCATTTGTAGTTTTCTTGGGTGGCTTTAAGGTCTGGAAAGCTAATCTTTATATGCTTCCATCCATGTCGTCAAGCATCATAGATTCAATCTGACATTGGCTTCAATCATGCTACATTTATGGTTACCTTTTGACCAACACTGTCACCTTCTCAGCTTCTTCATGCATGCTAAAGGTATGACTAGTGTGCAACTTCCTCCAATCAACACCAATGACATGTTTTCCATTCATGTTTCCATCAATGACAACACACAATCAATAATTCCAATCTTGATCTAGCACATGTTAAATTTATCATCCAAGGCAAGGAGCTTATTATATATTTCTCTACTCGATTTGTACTGTTTTTTTATTACATAATATTTCAGTACCAAATTTTATTCATATTTGAATCTGCCAAACTGATCTTTGTGTATATTTTCAGGGAATGCACTCCTAGGCCACCAAAATGCACACCAAGGGATCAAGAATGCATGTTAAGGGCTCAAATCAACTTCATCAAGATTGTCTCTACTCAAGCAATGTATTTCCAATTCATATGCCCACTGTGTTCAAGAAAAATGCATGCCAAAGGCTTCAACTGACCAAATTTTGCCTTATGATAGTCATCTTCATAAAATGCATGCCTAGGTAAGTGTAATGCATGCCAAGAGAACATATTTGATTGGTTTGTGCTCAAATGTGACTCATGATTTCCTTGGACCATGATACACACAACTATACTCAATTTTTCATCATTTATAGTTTTCTTGGATGACTTTAGGTCTAGAAAGCTAAAAAAATTATGCTTCCATCCATGTCATCAAGCACATAGATTCAATCTGACATTGGCTTCAATCATGCTACATTTATGGTTACCCTTTGACCAATACTGTCACCTTCTTAGCTTCTCCATGCCTGATCAATTTCTAACCAGTGTGCAGCTTCCTCCAATCAACAACAATCACATGTTTGTCATTCATGTTTCCATCAATGAAAACACACAATCAATAATGCCAATCTTGATCTGGAGCAGGTTAAATTTGTCATCCAAGGAAAGGATCTTATGTATACTTCTCTAATCCATCTGTATTATTTTTTATTACATAATATTTCAGTACCAAATTATATTCATATTTGAATCTGCCAAACTCATCTTTGTGTATAATTTAAGGAAATGCACTCCTAGGTCACCAAAATGCACACCAAGGGATCAAGAATGCATGCCAAGTGCTCGGATCAACTTCATCAGGCTTTTCTCTACTCAAGCAATGTCTTTCCAATTCTAGATGCCCGCTTTGTTCAAGACAAATGTATGCCAAAACCTTCAACTGACCAAATTCTTCCTTCTGACATACATCTTTAGAAAATGCATGCCTAGGTCAGTATAATGCACGCCAAGAGCACATATTTGATTGGTTTGTGCTAAAATTTGACACATGGATTCCTTAGACCATGATACACACCATGTACTCAATTTTTACTCATCTGTAGTTTTATTGGGTGGATTTAAGGTCTGTAAATCTAATATATTTATGCTTCCATCCATGTCTTTTGCTTGCCTCCTAAACCTCTGCAATTCTAGGAGACTATCTTCATTATTTTTTAGAGAGGTTGGACACTGCTCTTTCTTTCTTTTCCTCTGCTGTTCCTTGATTTTGCTTTACACTAGATAGAATTCTAACATGCTGGTCAAGACTGGTTTGCTTACCCGCCGCTTTGTCTCTAGCTACTTCTTGCTTTCTTATGACCTTGTTAAGCTTCCTGCCTTTTTTTGTCTGAGGTTCCATTTCTTCTTCCTTGCTTTCTGAGGTTTCTTCTTGAAACAACTTAGCTTTTTCTCTTGTGACTGAGCCACCTAAAGCTTCGGGCACTTCACTTTTGGGCTCCTCTTGTTGTGATGAGGGTATTACCTGGATTTCCCCATCCTCTAGTTGTGGATCGGAGGTCTCCTGCCTTTCTTCTTCCCTTGCATTTTCTTTCACTGCCTCTCGTACAGGGTCATGCACTTCCTTGATCACTTCAGAGGATAGAAGCTGAAATTTGTTGGCTCCCCTGGCTGGATTCTGCTGCTTGTTGACCGTTTCCTTCCTTTTTGGAGTTGCTTGATGAGGAGGGGAGTTAGGTAGCTTCCCTCCCTTCTTTCTAGTCACCTCGTTCCAATCTCCTTCTTGGGTTTCTTCCACTTTCGGTGACTTTCTTTTAGGGAAAAGTTTAGCAAAATTCCCATATTCATGGCAGAATTTGCACTTGAAAGGGATCTGTTCGTAGTCCACAGTTTGTAGGTGGTTCCAACCATCCATTGACAGGATTATAACTTCTGGAAGCCCTTTCTCAAGGTCCACTTCTACACATATTCGGGCACAGGAGAACATGGGGGGTTTCGGTTCAGATTTGTCTATGTATTTCCCCAATGAGTTTCCAATAGCTATTAAATCCTCATCATTCCAGCAATGCAACGGTAGATGCGGCAACTTGACCCATACTGGGACTGCAGAGGGGATATCCTTTTCTGGGTCGAATGAGAGATCCCACTTGTTAATGTACATTCCTCTTGGCCCCATGAAATAGGGTCTGTTTCTGAAGATAAGATCTTTGTCCTCTTTTTTCTCAAAATAGAAGACGAAGAAATCCTTGCCACAAAAGATCTGCTGAACATCCCCTTGAATGAGAGGATGCCAATTTTTGTTGAGCCAGATCTCAATAGATCTCAGAGAGGGCCACAAACTAGTGAAGTGCCCAACCAACCCTTTTTCTGAGAGAGCAAGGGCTTCGCATTTAGAGGTCGTGGAACCCAGTTTGACCTCAAGGATAGCGGACTTCTTGACAAACCTTGAATCAGCAGGCCCGGCCGACTTAGAGGACGCAGGTTGGGCAGGGACTAGCAAACGAAAGAGATCATCAAGAGGAGCACGGCCCAGATCAGGGGGCGGATCCATGAGGGGACGATCGGCTCAAACCCTAGTCCTGAACTCTATTTCTTCCACAGTCAACCTTGCTTACTATCTCGACAATATGTATTGTTTTTTACAATCTATGCTTCCATCCATGTCATCAAGCATCATAGATTCAATCTTTCATTGGCTTCAATCATGCTACATTTATGGTTACTCTTTGACCAACACTGTCACCTTCTCAACTTCTTCATGGCTACTCAAGGTCTGACTAGTGTGAAGCTTCCTCCAATCAACAACAATGGCATGCTTGTCATTCATGTTGTCATCAATGACAACACACAATCAATAATGCCAATCTTGATCTATAACATGTTAAATTTGCCATCCAAGGAAAGGGGCTTGTGTATACTTCTCTACTCCATCTGTAATGTTTTTTATTACATAATATTTCAGTACCAAATTATATTCATATTTGAATCTGCCAAACTGATCTTTGTGTATATTTTCAGGAAATGCACTCCTAGGTCACCAAAATGCATACCAAGGGATCAAGAATGCATGCAAAGGGCTCAGATCAACTTCATGAAACTTGTATCTACTCAAGCAATGCATTTCCAATTCTAGATGTCCGCTTTGTTCAATAAAAATGCACGCCAAAACCTTAAATTGACCAAATTCTTCCTTTTGAAGTCATCTTCAGAAAATGCACGCCAAAACCTTCAACTGACCAAATTCTTCCTTTTGACAGTCATCTTCAAAAAATGCACGCCTGGTTCAATATAATGCATGCCAAGAGCACATATTTGATTAGATTGTGCTCAAATTTGACACATGGTTTCCTTGGACCATGATACATGCCCTTGTACTCATTTTTTTCTCACTTGTAGTTTTCTTGGGTGGATTTAAGGTATGGAAAGCTAATATTTTTATGCTTCCATCCATGTCGTCGAGCATCATAGATTCAATATGGCATTGGCTTCAATCATGCTACATTTATGGTTACCCTTTGACCAACACTTTCACCTTCTCATCTTTTTCATGTCTTCTCAAGGTCTGACTAGTGTGCAACTTCCTCTAATCAACAACAATGACATGTTTGTCATTCATGTTGCCATCAATGAAAACACAATCAATAATGCAAATCTTGATCTAGAACATGTTAAATTTGTCATCCAAGGAAAGGGGATTATGCATATTTCTCTACTCCATCTGCATTGTTTTTTATTACATAATATTTCAGTACCAAATTATATTCATATTTTAATCTTCCAAACTAATCTTTGTGTATATTTTCAGGAAATACACTCCTAGGTCACTAAAATGCACACCAAGGGATCAATAATGCATGTCAAGGGCTCGGATCAACTTCATTAGGATTGTCTCTACTCAAGCAATGTATTTCCAATTCCAGATGCTCGCTTTGTTCAAGAAGAATGCACGCAAAAACCTTCAACTGACCAAATTATGCCTTTTGACAGACATCTTCAGAAAATGCACACCTAGTTCAGTATAATGCACACCAAGAGCACATATTTGACTAGTTTGTGCTCAAATTTGACACATGGATTCCTTGGACCATGATACACACCCATGTACTCATGTTTTCCTCGTCTATAGTTTTCTTGGGTGGCTTTAAGGTATGGAAATTTAATATTTTATGCTTCCATCCATGTCATCAAGCATCATAGATTCAATTTGACATTCGCTTCAATAATGCTACATTTATGGTTGTTAATTTTTTAGCATTAATTCAACATACTCTAGGGTCTTTACTGAGAGAATAACATGTACAGTGTATCAAGTATAACAATGCATATCAATCACACCAAGCAATCACATGAGGCAATAGACACACAGAGTTTCACTGGGGAAAACCATAAAAGTTAAAAACCCCACAACTTCCTCAGAGATAGAAAGAGTAATGATACAACCCAGGTACAAGAGATAGTCTTCTACTAGCAGCCACTCCTCCTCCTCAACTAGTGTGCCACTTTTTGAGTGATGTAGGAGTGAATAATGAGATGATCAAAATAGAGATCTCCCGATCTCTATTTATACATGACCTGTCCTGCCCAATAACCTAGCAGGGCTGACTTGTCTAACTTGGTCTAATAACCCATGGTTAAACTAATCAGGGCCGACCCCACACTTGGTGGTCTAATAACCCATCACTGCAAGTTATGACACTTGTGACACTTGTCCATACAAATGATGACACTTCCTTATAGAGGAATAATAACATCTCTATAGGAGTACAAGATACATGGGTGAAATACATTCCGAAGTTACATATACATAAACACTCCCTCTTAACTAGGAAGGTATTTCTCGACACAGATTTTCTAGCACAAGTATTCTTCTCTGGATCATCATTAGTGAATCATCGTCCTCAAATCATCGTCATCATCACTGCTGCTGCTATCTCAATCAATCTCTAATCTACTTGTCATAGGAAGTTCTACAGAGCCAATCCTTTTTCATATTGGATGTAGGCCCACCACTTGTAGATCTTCATCATCACTAGCCATACTGTGGAATCCTCAGGACTGATTACGTGCATAAACAAAACCTCGAAAGAGCATCCCAAGACTGATTACAAGCTTACTGCTCAACCTATCGGATCTCCCAGGATCTTTTACATGTTGATCTTCACAAAACCTAATCAGAGCATCCAGGGATGTTATGAGCACATCACTCTACCTGTCAGGATCTTGATAGAGCATCCCAGGCTATTATGAGCACACCACTCTACCTATCCGTATTTTAAAGGATCTTTTCTATGTGAACTTTAGCAAAACGTACTCAGAGCATCCCAGGATATTATGAGCACATCGCTCTACTTGTCTGGATCTCGATAGAGCATCCCAGGATATTACGAGCACACCGCTCTACCTGTCCAGATTTTAAAGGATCTTTTCTATGCGAAACTGTAGCAAAACCTACTCAGAGCATCCCAGGATGTTATGAGCACACCGCTCTACCTGTCTGTATCTCGATAGAGCATCCCAGGATATTATGAGCACACCGCTCTACTTGTCCGGATTTTAAAGGGTCTTTTCTATGCTGCCTGTAGCAAAACCTACTCAGAGCATCCCAGGATGTTATGAGCACACCGCTCTACCTATCTGGATCTCTATAGAGCATCCCAGGATGTTACGAGCACACCGCTCTACCTGTCTAGATTTTAAAGGACCTTTTCTATGTTACCTGCACAACCTGTCCACAACCACAAAGTATCAACCCGATACTCACCATACATCATCCTGATGTACATCATCACATGATCAACCTGATCATCATCACATGATCAACCTGATCATCATCATAGCATCAACCTGATGCATATCATCTGGAGCAACATCCTGAAGCTCGTCATCTATGATCATCCTGATCACCATCATAGCATCAACCCGATGCATATAATCTAGAGCAACATCCTGAAGCTCATCATCTATGATCATCCTGATCAATCAATATATCCATCTGATACATATAAAGTATCTACCTGATACATATCATCATACATGATCTACTTCATCATACAATGCATCACCTGATATACATACATAAGTACATGATCTACCTGATCATACAATGCATCCATTTGATACGTATACAAAAATACATGATCTACCTGATCATACAATGTATCCACCTAGTACATAAATACATGGTCCACCTAATCATATCAAGCATCCAACAGGATGCATATACAAATATATCAAGCATCCAACATGATGCATATACAAATATACCAAGCATCCAACATGATGCATATACAAATACATGATCAAATTGATCAAAGCATCCAACTGATGCATATACAAAGCAGTAACTGGAGCATCGTCCTGATGCTCATCATCCAGCACTTACATCCACAGCCATGGGAAGGATCCTCCTCTCACCATGCTTGGAATGGCTCCTGCAAATGTGTCCATCACTTCTTCCTCGAAGTGTCGTCAATCTGAAGAACACCAAACCTCTCTCTGAAGTACTCAAACTTCACTTTGGATAGTGGTTTCGTTAACACATATGCAACCTGCTCATCCATCGCAACATACAGGAGCTTCACTGCTCCTCTCTGCACCATATCCCTAATATAGTGATATTTGATCTCAATGTGCTTTGACCTGTCGTGGAACACTGGGTTCTCAGACAGCTTTACACAACTCTGGTTGTCACAAAAGATACTAGTAGCCTCCAATGGGAGATCAAATAACTCAGACAGTAGCTTCCGGAGCCATACTGCCTCACAACTAGTTGAACAAGCTGCAACATACTCTGCCTCTGTTGTACTTAGTGCTACGCAGGACTGCTTCCTACTAAACCAAGAGATCACACCCGATCCCATACTAAAGCAGCACCTAGATGTGCTCTTCTTATCTGCAGCACTACCTGCCCAGTCTAAATCAACATAACCCTGCAGGTTAAACTTTTGATTCGCATCATACTTGAGCCCATAATCAATTGTATCCTTCAGGTACCTCAGAATATGCTTTACAGCAATCAGGTGAACACCTCTGGGATCCGTCAGGAACTAGCTGTGTTCACCGCAAAGCAAATATATGGTCTAGTGTTCGTCAGGTACATCAAGGACCCAATCATCTGACGATACACAGTGACATCAACCAGATCATATGAAGCATCACACATAAGCTTCAGGTTCAATGCCATAGTTGTGGCCATGGCCTTGCAGTCCATCATCCTGAATCTCTTCAGGATCTCTACTGCATACTTCCCTTGTCCAAGGAAGATCCCATCTACACTCTGCCACACCTCCATGCCTAGAAAATAGTGCATCATCCCCAAGTCCTTCATCTCGAACTCGGCAGCAAGCTTCCTCTTGGTATCGGCAATCAATCCATCCTCACCTATAACAAACAGGTCATCCACATACAGAAGTAGTATCACAGGATTGCCTTCCTCAACCTTGTAGTAAAGGTTGGAATCTGCTTTACTCTTGGTAAAGCCCAAACTGGATAGAAAGCTATCTATCCTCCCATACCAAGTTCTAGGAGCTTGCTTCAATCCATACAAGGCTTTCTTCAATCTGCACACATATGACTCCCTGTCATGTGTCTCAAAACCAAGTGGCTGCTCCACATACACTTCCTCTTCGACTACACCATTCAAGAAAGCTGTTTTGACATCCATCTGGTGTATCTTCCATTTCATCACTGCAACCAGGGCAAGTACTGATATGATGGAAGTGTACCTGGATACAGGAGCAAAAGTCTCTTCATAGTCTATCCTCTCTTCTGGGAGAAGCCACGAGCTACAAATCTTGCTTTGTATTTCTCTATGCTACCATCTGCAGCATGCTTGATCTTGTAGATCCATTTAGAAGTCACAACTGACTTCCCTTAAGGTCTTGGGACTACATCCCAAACATCATTCTTCATGATCGATTGGTATTTCTCGACCATAGCATCCTTCGATTCTTTCTTTTCTGCTACTTCTTCATAACGGGAAGGTTCTTTGTTCATAATATCACATAGTAGGGAAACATAACTGGTATGTGATCTAGTCCTCTTCCTTTATCTGTGTTCTTCTTCTAGAATGCCATATCTTTCTGCATCTTGAATGAGCTCTCTATCCCATGTAGGCTTCCTCTTGTGAGAGTTCTTCTCACGGGGTGAATCTACAGGTATTTGCGGATTTTCAACTTCACGATCTGCTTCTGGAATTGCTACATTCATGGTGGTGTCTTGAAATCTGGTTTCCTTTAGTTCTTCATGATCTTCAACAGGTGCGTTTCTTGACTTGATGAAAGCTGAGTCTTCATCAAATGTTACATCCTTGCTGACATCAATATTCTTGAACCCTGGAAAGTATATTTTGTAAGCCTTTGATTTTTCACTGTACCCCACAAAGATACCCTTCTTTCCTGAAGGATCTAGCTTTGTCCTCTTTTCCTTTATATACTGGACAACCAAATATTCTGAGATGGCTGATTTCAGGTTTCTTACTAGAGAATGCCTCTTCTGGTGTCTTGTTTTCCAAAATCTTGTGAGGTGTTCTGTTCTACACATATACAGCTGTCCTAGCTGCTTCTACCCATAGATGCATAGGCAAATCTTGGTCATGCAGCATTGCCCATGCTGCTTCCATGATTGTTCTATTCTTCCTTTCTGCAACTCCATTTTTTTGTGGATTGTAGGGAGCAGTCAACTCCCTCTTAATCCCTGAATCACTGCATAAGTTCTTGAAATCACTTGAAGTGAATTCTTCGCCATTGTCGGATCTGAAAGTCTTGATATTTTTATCAATTTGATTTTCCATCAAGGCTTTGAACTCCTTGAACTTATCAAACACTTCATCTTTGTTCTTCAAGAAATAAACCCAAGTCTTCCTAGAGAATCATCAATGAAAGAGACATAGTATACATACCCACTCAGAGAACTGGATGACATCGGACCACATACATCGGAGTGGATAAGATTCAAGATTCCTTTTGCTTTTCTTTCACTGTTTGGAAATGCCTTCTTAATGTTCTTTCCTTTTTCATATCCTTTGCAAACACCTTCATGCTTTGTCTTGATTTCAGGAAGACCTTCTACAGCTTTGCTTGCAATTGGTAGTGCTCTATAGTGCACATGTGCAAGCCTTCTATGCCAAAGTTCTCTTGGCTCCATGGATTCATGTACCATGGCATGTTCAGGTTGTCCCTTCAATTTGTACAATCCTCCCTCTTGCTCTCCAATCACTACTGCATCATCTATAGTTTTACCCTTTGGCCACATTAGGACTTGGCCATCTACAAATGCAACCCTCATGCCTTTTGCATCCAATGCAGATATGGAGAGTAGGTTCTTTTTTAGCACAAGTACATATAGAACATCTTTCATCTTCAAGGACTTCCCAGAGTCTAGGTTGTAGTAAGCTTCACCACTTCCCTTGATAGTATATTGATAGTCATCCCCAAGTTTCACCTTATGGGGTGACTCATGTTCAGATAGATTTGCAAAAGATTCTTTAAACCCAGTCATGTGTTTGGAAGCCCCACTATCAATAAGCCAATCATTACATCCATGAGAGATAGTACCTGTGAGAGCAGAGATTAGAACATATTCATCTTCACTTGATGAAGTATCACTTTCTTCCCTAGCCTTCTTCTTGGGAGGTTCATCATCCTTAGCAGCATGAGCATGAGACCTCTTCTTGTTGTACCTCTTCTTCTTATTGAATTTGTTGTTGTTATCATTCTTCTTCTTGGGACAATTTGAAGCAAAGTGTCCTAATTCATTGCAATTGAAACATCGAACATGGGATAGATCTTTCTTCTTGTGATGAGAGTGAGAATGATTCTTGTTATGAGATCTCTCCCTCTTAAACTTGCTTCCCTTGGTGTGTGCTGTGAGAGCTTGATCTTCATTCCCCATCTTTTCTTCTCGAGCCACAAGCCTTGCTTATTCTTGTGAGCATTCCTCCCATAGTCTACTGAATGATATCAACTTCCTCCTTGCACAGATTCCTTGGATGAAGGAATCCCATGACCTAGGTAGGCCATTCAATGTGGTCATGACAACTTCACCATTGTCCACAACTTCATCCATAGCTTCAAGTTTTTCCTTGATCTGAGAGACCTTAGAGAAATAACATTGAATGGTCTCTCCATTTTGAAGCTTTACCCCTTTCAATTGGTTCCGTAGAGTCATTTTCCGATTTATGTTCTTTCCTTCAAATAGCTTGGTCAGGGAATCAAACATCTCCCTGGGTGTCTTTAGAGATGACACATGTGGTATGAGATGGTCTTTGATAGAATCAGCAATGATCCTCTTTTCCTTGACCAAGTTCTTCTTACGTAAGGCCTTAGCCTCTTCTTCCTCTAAGACAGGGACCTCAGAAGTTATGTAGGTGTCCAATTCATTTTCTTCCAGGATTAACCCAATCCTATACTTCCATGCACGGAAGTTATCAGCCCCTTCAAGCTTATCCTCAAGCTTGGTGTGGTGAGACATCTTAAAGAGTAATTCAAATGTAAATAGAAAATATTTAGGTCTTACCACTTGATTTGTAGAAATCTGGATCTGGTGCTGGATTAGGGTTTGTCAGAGAAACCCTAAAAATTCAAAATGTGAATTTCAAACTTCTGAAAGGATAGAAAGATGCGCCTTGATGAGCTTATCAGCTTGGTATAATTTGAAATTGAAAACTGCAAAGTTTCACCCTTCATAAATTCCTTTTAGTCTTCCCGGATTCACTAGGGAGGACCCTGAATTAGGGTTTGAGTTTCCTGGAGCTTCACCCAACCAAAAATCTCAATCCAAAGCTCTAAACTTCGAGTTTTCCAAGGAGCTTCCATCTATGTCCTCAGATTTCATAAATTCCTATTTTTGTGGAAACCCTAATTTTTAGGGCCAAAAATGAAAGTGCCCAGAATTGAATTATGATTGGACAGAATGATTCTCCTTGATGAGTAGAGTCAATCTACCTTGCTTCTTTTCCAAAATCTGTGGAGAGAAACCCAATAAACAAGAAACCCTAGTTTCCACCACTGCACAATGTCTTCTTCTCAGTTTAGCTCTGATACCATGTTAATTTTTTAGCATTAATTCAACATACTCTAGGATCTTTACTGAGAGAATAACATGTACAACATATCAAGTATAACAATTCATATCAATCACACCAAGCAATCACATCAGACAATAAACACGTAGAGTTTCACTAGGGAAAACCATAAAGGTGAAAAACCCCACAACTTCCTCAGAGATAGAAAAAGCAATGATACAACCCAAGTACAAGAGATAGTCTTCTACTAGCAGCTACTCCTCCTCCTCAACTAGTGCACCACTTTCCGAGTGATGTAGGAGTGAATAATGAGATGATCAAAATAGAGATCTCCCAATCTCTATTTATACATGACCTATCCTACCCAATAACCTAGCAGGGCTGACTTGTCTAACTCAGTCTAATAACCCATGGTTAAACTAATCAGGGCCGACCCCACACTTGGTGGTCTAATAACCCATCACTACAAGTTACGACACTTGCGACACTTGTCAATACAAATGACGACACTTCCTTATAGAGGAATAATAACATCTCTATAGGAGTACAATATAGATGGGTGAAATACATTCCGAAGTTACATATACATCAACAATGGTTACCATTTGACCAACGCTGTCACCTTCTCAAGTTCTTCATGCCTGCTCAATGTCTGACTAGTGTGCAACTTCCTCCAATCAATAAGAATGACATTTTTTTCATTCATGATGCCATTAATGACAACACACAGTCAATAATGCCAAGCTTGATCTAGAACATGTTAAATTTGTCATCCAAGGCAAGGGACTTATGTTGGGTTGATTTATTTGGGAAAAGCACAAAAAATATCCTAAAAATTAGAACCCTAATGTATCATATTTTCTCACACTTGCTTGATGATTAAGCAACCTTTGAATTATGAAAGTAGACATGCCTTTTTTCTAATTTGGGTCTTCATAATCATATTTGAATCTTGCAACCATGATTACCACTCATGTTCAATGATTCATTTTTATTCTCTTTTGCAGACATGAAAGATAGGCATGTCAAATTAGTTGCAAGGTTGAAGTCTCTGTAAGAAATGGATGCACCATTGATTAGCTTTCTACATAATCCATCACTTGTTCAAGAGCTTCGTTTTGATAAGCAGTATAATCTATAGATGTTGAATGGACGATACTAGTTATGTGGAATGTTGTCTATAGTTTTCTTCATTTATGTCTTGCATAGGCCAGGATTTCAAAACAACCTATTTTGGCATTGCCATTTTGCTCAAGTTGTTTGGAATTCTTCTTTGGAGTTAATTCAATGTGAATTTCAGTATACATGCATCACTTTTGAGACAATTTGGCTTAGTTGGGATTCTACAGCCTTTAATACTTTTCCCATTTTTATAGATTGGAAGATTTCGAAGGGAATAAACAAAATGATTTTTTAAGACAAAATATTTTCAGTAGATTATCTTGCTATTAGAATTGTTTATTTCTATAAGGAATATGAGCCTATGAGTCATAGTGGTAGAAAGAGGAATGTACAATTTCCAGAATTTAATGCTTCCTTTCCTATTGGTTATTTTGATGGTGTAGCTGTGGAGAACTCCTTTCATTGTGGTTTTTTACTTAAACTTATCTTCTACACATTTATTTAGACGCTAGTTTGGTGGGGGCAGTGGGAATAATATAAGAGCAGAGTTGTTGTCATGTTTGGGTTTGTTATAATTTTCTTATGTTTAGGGTTGTGCAGAGATTCACATTTGTGGAGATTCCAAATGTGTTGTGGATTGTCTTTTGGATCATTCAAACTTACAGGTGGTAGACCTTTCTTACTAGATGCATACTATTAAAAGACGAAGGGAATCTCAGATATTTCTATTTCCATCATGTGTTTCGGGAGTTCAACTGGGCAGCGAACAACTTATCTAATAAGGTGGTTGATGAGGATTTTGGTATCCTCAAGTTTGGATAATTTAATGACAGATATTTACTAAGAAAGGGGACAGTCAATCTCTTTTGAGGTGTCATACTTCAGTTATATTTTGGCCTATTTCTATATATATGTTATATGTTTGAGACTTTTGTTATATTTGAAGGTTTTGTGAGATTTATTTTCAGCTCATTTTTACCAAGTTTTGTTACATTTTTTATATTTTGGTCATTTGATTATGATGAGGACATGATGAGACCATGATGTAAATTTTGACTTTATCTTACAAGATGCAAGTTTCTACATCTAATAGAAACTGAATTTTCCTTTTGGAAAACCAACTATGTTGTGATCTTTATATTGTCTCCTCTATTTTTGACATTAATTAGAAAGCACAAAAAGTTCCAAACTGTGTTGAACAATCATGCTAATGAGCTTGTCTTGTAGTCCTTTCAATGAAAATTTATTAAGAATTGGATTGAAATCCATTGCAATGAAAAGTAATATATGATTATGATTCATTGATTAATATAATAAAGCAATCAGTGCAACTATTCATCCTTATGGAAGCACCCACTAGCAATTATATTTTTTAATAGTACAGACTGTTGTCATATATCCAATGAACACCTTCGATGGATTTATAGCACCCTCATCGTATATCTGACTCTACCTTCAATGATAAACCCCGTTGGATGAATAGCATCCTCTTCAGATATTCTAGATAAAACTGACGAAAAGTTGGAGTTGAATCCGACAAAACTCCGAAGTTAACTCCAACGATGTATCGTCAGGAGTATTCAACGGATATGTGTCAGTTTTCACAATTTTTTTAGCGCTATTACTACCATCGTGTAACTGAAATTCAATAGTAGGATCCAACGACTATAGGTTCATTGGATAGACCGACAAAATCCCATCAATGACCAAATAATTCTGAGTTCTTCGAGTCGACGAAATTGTGTCGAATAACCGACGAACCATTGTCGGATTTTGGGTCCAAATGTTGTAGTGTTTGAAGTGGATTTCATCAATTGGATTATGGACTCTATCAATTCATTCTCATTTGTGGTGATGATCAATGGAGCGACATCCCCTTTATTCAAAGAGAAAAGAGGGCTTTGACATGGAGGCCCCTATCCCCGCTACTATTTCTATTGGTGGTTGAAGCTCTTAGCAGATCCATTGCCGAGGATTTTCAGCTGGGGAATTTTAGGGGTATGCGTGTATCCCATCATCTCATAATAACCCATTTTTTTTCGTGCATCACATTCTCATCTTTAGCGATGGCATCATAAGATATTTGAACACTCTGGAAGGAATTTTGACAATTTTCAAACAGGCTACAGGGATGGAAATAAACGAGAGAAAATCCACTCTCTCTTGTTAATCTAGAACAGGGTGATCTAGATTATATCTATGGAAAAATCCCTTTTGAGAATCTCATTTTTGACCAAGGAAATAAATACCCGGGGTTTCATCTCATGCCAAACAATTATAGCAAAGAATATTGGATGTGGTTGATCGCGAAGATAGAAAAGAGGCTTAAAGTATGGAATGTTCAATGGATTTCAAGAGTTGGAATGTTGGTGCTTATTAAACCAGTGCTAGAAGCCATTTCAGTTTATTGGATTTCTCTTGCATGGGTTCCGAAAGGCATCTTAGAAAAAATTAGGATTTTTTTTTTCCTTTGTGTGGAGAATGGGCCCCAAAGATCTTTTGCATGGATTCGATGGGAGAGACTGGATCTTCCAAAAGCTGTTGGAGGAAGGGGTTTAAATTTCTTTTTCCTTTTCTCTAAATCTCTGGCAGCAAAGAGCATTTGGATATTGATATCCACCTCTTCTTCATGGACAAAAGTTAACAATCAGAAATACATAGCCCCAAACTCCATATTAGATTGGATCAGAAAACCTGTAAAAAAATTAAGCAATGTCTCTAATGTTTGGAAAGCTGCAGTGAAAGCATTTGACCTTATTGGAAATCATCTTGATTGGCAAGTGGGGAATGGTCGGAACTGGAAGCTAGGTGTGGATCCGTGGTCTGGCAGAGAAGGAAATCATCAGTTTCCAAATGACCTCATCCAACTTCTTAGAGACATGAATCTCTTTACCCTCTCTCAAATTGCAGACCCGGGCTCCCCCTCACTATGGGGGCAAGGATGGATTGCTACCAATCAACTAGAGATGGGGGAGGAACATGCAAAGAGTTTGAATTTGTATATTGATACTCTGAAAAAAAAGGCCCACATTAGAATCAGTGATCAAGATTATGTATTAACCTGGGATACGGATCCCCATGGTTCCTACTTCCCAAAACAAGCTTATCTACAACTCTTTTCCAATAATTTGCAAGGAAACCCTAAGTGGTAGTGGAAGCATTTGTGGAAGATTAAATGTCCGGAGAAATCAAAATTGCTCATGTGGTGCATCCTAGAAAACAAAGCTCCTACTTGGGATATCTTGCAGAAAAGAAGCTTGGAAGGCCCTAGTTGGTGTCATTTATGCAAAAACGTTGTTGAATCCTCTTTACACCTCTTTGAAAATTTCCCTTACACTAAAAGAGTGTGGCAAGAATGCATTCAAATCTTAGGGAATAATCTCCAATGGCGAGGGGAATTCTTGGAAGAGATATTCCAGGGATGGTTAAAAAACAGAGATTACATCAATATTAAATCCCTTCCTATTATCATTTGTTGGGGTATGTGGCTCGCATGAAACCTTAGCATCTTCTAGGAAAAATATAGCATTCCAAATATGATTGCAAGCCAAAGCCTCGGTATTATTTCCAATTACGCTTAGCTAAATGAGATGGTAACTGCAAGAGTGTCTTCAGAATAAACCATAAACAAAAACATCCCCTAGGGATACTTCTATGGAGCATCCCAAGGATCTCCGCTAAACTGTGGCGAGGGATGCATATTGTATATCACAAACACACACTGCTACAAAATCAAAGCTAGGATGGGCTATGGCACTAACAATTTTGTTGAACTCCTCACATTAAAGCTTCTTCTTTTATTTGCTTTAGAGAAGGATTGTAGATATCTACAGATTTTTGGGGACTCAAAGCTTGTTGTAAATTGGGTAAATGAGATACAAAAATTGCAAAATTATCACCTTGATCCTTTATTTGCTGAGATTGTTTTATTAAAATCAGAATTTACATCCTTCTCTTGCAACCACATCTATAGGGAAAGAAACCAGTTGGCTGAAGAAATGTCTAAAGAAGATATTCAGATGGAATATGGTCAATGGCATATAACTGAAGAAAAAAATGAAGAAAAATTCTCTTACAACCATCATATATTCACAGAAGGGAGACCAACACATGCAGAATGATTGACAGAATGAATACAAACATCTCTTTTCTAATATCAACCACATGTACAAGAAAATGATTGAGCTTCAGTTTTAATTCCATTCTCATAGAATTTTTTTCAGAACTATTTTCCGATGGGCATATTTTAGAAGATGATATAGAAGCTGCTGTAATATTTTTGTAATTAAAAGTATATATGACTAAAGGGTCAAGATACTATCTGTTTTTTAGTCCTATCAGACCTACTAGACACCTGTTTGAATGCAAATATATGCAAGATTATATCTTCAAATGTAACCATTTTTGAAATCCAATGGAATTAGAATTACAAACCTACACAAGTTGAAAAACTATCAGTTCTAACATATTATATTTGGGCTAAAAACAATGAAACAAAGAGTTTTTTTTTGTGTTGAATATTTACCATAATATCCCACTAATCCAAGTTGATTTTTCATTGTTGTAGGTCACACAATAGGTTGAGATATAATCACAATATATAGTATCATGTCAATCATGGAAATTAATTGCAATTAGAAATGAAATAACAACTCAAATACATGGATATTCGATGGTTGTGCTAGTATGATATTTGTTTAACGCTACTGCTATATATCTCATCTGGAAGTTGTTCTACTAATTTAACCAGCACTTAAAAGAATCAACAAAATAATAAAATAAATTAACAAACATATTTATGAATAAATAATAATTAAAAAGACTTGAGTGCATGCAAACCTAAATGAGATCCTCTCGGTTTCAAGAATAATCTATTGGAGTAGTCTAATCTTGGAGCAAACCTCCCTCAATTTGACGAAGCAGTAGCGAAGTCAACATTGATTTTGTTGTTTCTCTATTGGATCAAGGGAGGTTTGCTCCAAGATTATCCAAATCCTAATGTATTCTCTACTTAACAGGGCCAACTACGTGAAGGTGGAAGCTCTTATGGCACCTCCCCCCCCCCCACATCACTCTCAATTCCCAAATACCCAAACTATCTACTATACAATATTTGAAAAAACATAGTAAGAATCAAGCACAAAAACTAGGAAAACAAAAAATTTAAGGTAAATGAAAGTATCTGTGTATAAATGACAGTTTTAGTTAATAAGCATGTAGGTTATGTCCACTATTTTCAAGTTTGTGATAATAAACAACAAGTAACATATGACATAGAAAATGACATAAAACTTAAAAACATGTAATTAACCCATGCATATAGGTAAATTATTTAAAAAGAATAAATCAACTTCATCTCAAAAAAATGTATCATTAAAAATTTATTTTCATAATATGGTACAAAGTACAGTTATTTTTTTTGCTTTCTTTGATTTTAAAAGCAATTGACAAAGGAGGTCTTCGTCTCCTTCTTCCCTTTTAGTTGCTCTGGCCTCTACATGTCTTATTGATGCCCTAGTCAGGTACTCTCGACGTGGAGACTGCTCCAAGGGGGACACTGGATCATCAACTGCAATAAAAAATAAATGTTAAATTGATATTTTTTGTTATTATTATTACAAGTATTTCATTAACAAAAAGAGCATTAGACTGTTGATATCTACTTGCTTTAGTAGTGGAGGCAAGCAGACTAGTTTCAGGTGCGACCATATGTTCGTCTTCTTGTGTAGCCTCATGCTCTATATGCTCTAGAGTTTAGACAAGAAAAGTTATAAGTAAAACAGGAAAATTTATAATTAAAACACCATTTTCAATTAAAAAATTATATTTGTAATCCATACTACAGTTTTTAAAGCATCAAACTACCTTCAGTAGGTGGCAATGGACCTTCACTGGGTTGTGTTCCAGTGACGTGAAAAATTGTATCTTCGTTGATAGACTGCTTTAAACAAACAAATGCATTGCTTTATGGCCGAAAATAATAATCAATAGATTGTACAAGTAGTAAATTGTAAATAAACTTTGTTTATTTTATTTACCAGTGAGGAAGATTGAGTGTTGCAAGATTGTGATTGCCCCAACTTTGTCTATGTTCAAGCACGGCTTGATATCCGTACTTGTAGCCAAGCTCGAGGTCTTCCTTTGTTAGAGCTTCTTTGAACAGGTCGCCCTGCAATTTTTCCTAATAACATGAATATTGCTTCTTTTTTGCAATTAAATTAAAATTTGTAACAATTTTTTTTTAATACAAATAATTTTTTATACTTGCAATTCGTGCGGCTAGTCTCAAGTAACCACCTGGGCCTAGTTATTATTTCTTGTGTCGCTTTAGATGTGTATGGGAGCCTAGATTGAAAATTTTAAAATACAGAATTAGATGTCCCAATGATGATGTAAAAGTAAAGATAAATCATATATAGTTACATTATTAAAAGAGTTGCATACCTTCTTTTCCCGGGTGGTGCCTTTCCCTCTTATCATATTTTATTCTCCTTTGCATCTTCCAGTAGGGCCTTCCACTCCCTCGGAAACATTGGAGGATGCTCATACCTAGGTTTATTTGGTATATGAACCCTGTATTGGTCCTGTACATATTTTAAATATGTGTCTACTTCTCATTAGAGGAAATTTGAGGCCTAAAATGGGCCTTATAACAAAATGAGCCATCATATAAGAAAACGAGCCAACCATAATTTCTTGATGAGTTGGAATTCAAGAACCAATAGAATTTCAATAAAATGAGTCAACCATAATGGTTGACTTGAGATATTTGTCATAAAAAAACTACTTTTTATGTTCATATTTTCAACATATCTCCCTGTGTTTTTACTCAAATTTTGAGTGGGAGCACTCGTTGGATATATTTTCATTATATTTTGCTTTGTTGCAAAGAAACTTCTTTAAAGGTCAGCAACTAGATAGTTGAAATTATTTGTTGGGAATAAGACACGATTCTTTAATGTCATTGGACACTTATGAATGAGGTGACTGGGTGAATCCATGAAGCTGGTTCACCATTTTTGGCAAGCGGAACCCAAAAAATTTGTTTTTCATACCCTCGATCAAGGGTTTTAAAATACCTCGATCGAGGGCTTGACAATACCTCGATCGAGGGTTTTTAAATACCTCGATCGAGGGTTGAAACAAGACCTCGATATAGATTTTCAAAAGCTCGATCTAGCTTTTGAAAAAAATAAAAAAAAGGCCCGCAACCTTTTTTTAGGCCCTCGATCGAGCAATTTGCTTGATCGAGGGTTTTAAAATACCTCAATCAAGGTCTAGTTAAAACCCTCAATCGAGGTTTAATTAAACCCTCGATGGAGGTATTTTAAAGACCTCGATCGAGCAAATAGCTCTATCGAGGGCTTAAAAAACAGGCCGAGAGCCCTTTTCACTGCAGAATGAAAGTTTTATCTGCCTTCCAGAGGGTTAAACAATGTCATTAAATGCACATTAATGGGCGGACTTGATACCATTGGATTCGTCAATGAATTCTCTATCCAAATACATAAAATTTATGAATTTTTATGTTCGTATGTCTTTTGTTTTTAAATTTCTACTAAAACTTGCCCTAAAAAACCCTACCGACAGCTTCGATTGAGCTCAAAGATAAATCCACAACATTCAAAATACACATCCAAAAAATTTGAAAAAATACACAAGCACTAGGTAAATGCGTCCTCTTCAAAAGGGTACTTTTAGTTTTGAAAATTATGTAAACAATCAAAAGATTTGGTGCACGAACACACATGTGTGTAAAATGTGACTGAAATATTCATTGGTCAGTTTCGAAAAATAATAATAAATATAATTTTTTAAGAAAAAATAAAAGAAAAATAGGTAAGCACTAGTGCATTCTGTCTAGATCATGTTGACATATTTCATTTTTTAAAATTATTACTTTAACATTAAATTATTGTGCACAAACACAAACTACTTGTTAATTGCTCTTCAAATTTTTTAGTACACACGTTTCATTAAATAAAAATTCGACACGATAAATGACATTGGTATATTTCGAAAAAAATATCTTTGGAAAGCCAACATAATTCTCTACATTTCATTTTTCAACCGCATGTCAAAATTCATGAGGCAAATATGAGTTTCGAGGGCTTCAATTTAATACATGGGTAAAAATTTTGTTTTTCACCGTCATATTTGGCTAAAAAGAGTTACCCATCTTCATGGAATCACCTGACCTTCACAAACAATTAAGTGATTGACATGATCAAGTAAGTTTTGTGATGGACATGATAAAGTAATTTTTGTTTCATTTCTAAATGTTCTTCCCATTTTTTAATAATAAAAATAAAATTTCATGCAGAAGAAACATGTGCACAAATAGGCATTGTCGATAAGAAAAAATTATATAATTTAGTTCATGTAGGTAGAGATCTACCAGGTCGTTTACCAACAAAAAGCTGGCCGTTGATAGTCATAAGTTTATGATCATCATTGATACTCGTAAAGTTGGAAATGGACTTGTCCACCACATCAATAGGTTGGCTCGATTTGATTATCCAAGCAAAACTATGAATGGTATCTTGGAGATTTTTATTGAGTATTAAGTCTCTCTCAATTGAAATATTGATTTCTCCACATAAGGAAGTCAACATATTGGAATTAAGATGCTCGTTTATCTACACATAAATAACAACCACCCAACTAAGAATATAGCTGAACATTATCTTCCAAGTTCTGTCATCATCTTCACTAGTGAAATAGCAATGATGATGTTAATC
Source organism: Larix kaempferi (assembly GCA_027924585.1). Taxonomy (NCBI): domain Eukaryota; kingdom Viridiplantae; phylum Streptophyta; class Pinopsida; order Pinales; family Pinaceae; genus Larix; species Larix kaempferi. Next base: position 19,548,511 of record BSBM01000397.1, on the reverse strand, counting down.
ATCCTAATTGTATGGTAATTGAAATACATGAATTCATGGCAATAATTGTTGAAGCAACATTTCCCTACAAGCAAAACATCTTTCATTATTTTCTTTCATATAGGGAAGTTCAATTCTAGTAGAATTTGTAGGCCGCCAAAATCCCTACTATGAATAGTACGCATAATTCTTGAGTTAACTTCTTTAACATCGCTTATACTGCAAGCAATTGGATAAATTATATTTTCATTTTTAGGAATTAATAGTTAAGGATTTCTAAAATTAAATCAAATGTGAAGGATCATAACTCACCAATGAGAATGCATAAATTTTGAAGAATCACAAGGTTTAAGAGAGGGGTGACCTTGTAAATCAATTGTTTGCAAGGAAAAAACAAGGGAGGCCCACAATGATGGATGTTGTACAGTAATTGAAGTTTTGGAGATTGGACTGAGACATAACTAAAGAAGTTGTACCTCTCCTCCAATGGTATCTATTGAGAAAATGTTACATTTTATATGGCCATGGAGTTAATTTCCTTTTTTATGGGATGCAATGGTTTTTGCAATGTCCACCACGTAAAAATCAATATTATGCATGCATTGTGGCAGGGATTAAATATATAAGCGTCGGGGCTTAAACGGATAAGCGTCGACATATTGTTGCATAAAAAGATAAAAGAAATAAAATTTCATTGTGTTGGGGCTTAACTTTTTAATATTTTTGCAATGTCCACTACTTAAAAATCAATATTACGCATGCGTTGTGGGAAGGCTTAAATAGATAAGCGATGACATAGCGCTGCGTCGTGGCTTAACTTTTTCTTATCAAATTTGTAACTAAAATATCTTTTAGTAATGAAATTAAACAGAATGTAGTACAATATTTAAAATTTACGTAATTTAATATGTTAGATTGTCATTTAGATTAATTTTGTAATTGTGTTGATGTTTAGCATCCGCATTAATTTTGAGTTTATTCATGGTAAAAAATTTAATAAAAATTCTGATTCGACAATCTAATCATCATAAAAGCTTTAATAAGAACTTGTTTTATGTTTCAATGGATTGGTGGCATTGAATTACATTGTACCATCAGCAAGATGTGGCATTTTTTTTAATTAGTTTAAAAATCAATTTTATTAATTTTAAAATTTTGATAAATAAAAGCACTCTTGTGGGGATTTATGTCTTATCAGAAGTGTTTTAAACCAATAAAAAAACAAAATATTGTATTTTAAAAATTCATAAATTTATTTTAATTTTTCAAAATATTAGCTTTAATTTTACAATTTTGCATAACTTTATAAAACTTTGCAAAATTTAATATGCAAAAAAGTAAACTAATAGTAGCCAAAGAATTTTGACTACCCATCGATTAGTATATTCCTTCCTTATCATGGAATAAAAATAATATTCTCAATCAAAAAATCATGCATACACCATACCTATGTGGCTTCATACCTTGAACATTCATCATGATACGTTGCAGAAAGAAAGGTCAATGATCAATCCCAAACATAATGACCTTGGGAACCCACCTTTGGAACTAGGAAAGAAGGAACTTTTGAACTTTATTAAAAACAATAAAATATAATCCATCCACCAAGAGAATTGGTGTAAAAGCGATTAAAATATTGACAGGAATGGCTTAGATACTTTTAATCCCTCCTCCATGGTAGAGAGAAGAGACAGTTATGTCACATCAAATCACAAGTGCAATGACGTGTAAGCAGGAGTCATAACTTCTTGCCGACAAAAATATTGGGTGGCATGAGGCATGCCTTACCTAGTTTTCTATTATAGTTTTTTATAGAAACTACAATTTATTCACCTCCAAGGTTGAAATTTGACGGGTAAATAGCTGTCATTTGTCATTTTACACATCAAAATACTACCACTTCATAAAATTAAACATCATTAATGAAGTGTGAATTTTAATTTCACTCATTATTTTGAAGTGTAATTTTATTTTTACACCTCATTAATATAGATATAGATATATATATATATATATATATATATATATATATATATATATATATATATATATTCATTCTTTCGATGTCTCCCCTTGTTAGGTAAAATTGACTTGGTCATGGTTTTTTGGGCCTACGGTAATGGCCCATTATATTTCTTGTGAAGAAACATATTTAAAGGTTTCCAGGATAAACCTTCTTTGTCAATATGTGTGTGCTTGGTTTAATCAGTATGTTTATTATGTTTTTTTGTTTATTATATTTTATTAAACTTTTTATATTTGTATTATATGAGGCAAGATATGAGAATTCAATGTTTCATACAGGGTAATTTTTAGGGGCGAAATTTTGCCATTTGGCTAATTTTTAGGCTTTTTTCCAAAAATAAATTCGTTATTTGGTCATTTTTAGTCTCTAATATCACCTATATATACATAAAATGTGTTTTTTTATCATTATATTCGCCAAAATTTACATGTTTCAGTAGTAAATTGTATGTTTCATATTTAATATTCGCCTACCCATTTATATGCATGTTTTATTCAATCCAAAATAATCGCCTAAGATACTATATATAAATATAATATTAGAATCCTTAAAAAATACCCTGGTTCATATAGTTATTATAAATTTTATTTTAAAAAAACACTATTATTATGATTTGTAAAATTAAGATTTAAACATCAAATGAAAGGCAATATTAAAATTAAAACGTCATATAAAAATTTCTTGACCTGCAAGGTAGGACATCAAATTTCAACCATGTGAATCATCTCCTTTTCTAACTACTAACACCACCAGACATAATGATGAAAATGTCGAGTACTCACATGGGGTGAGGAGCATGGAATATATATATATATATATGCCATGCTCCTCATTGTAATGCCCATAGACTAATGCAGACCTGGAGGGAACCTATTTGAGTGACCCGACTGAGTGAAATGTTAATAAAATGATCTCTTGATGTTATATTGAGTATATTCATGACTACGAATGATTGTGAATCAATAAATAATGATATATGTGTATATGGATAGTTGATGTAAATGAATGATTACATGTTGTTTAATGATTAACTTTGATTATGGAAAATGTACATGTGAATGATGCTTAACGACTAGCTGTATGAGTGATTATGTGATGCGAACGAAGAAAGTAAATACTAACGAGATGCATTTCTGATGAAATGAATGAGTAATGTTATGAGTAAAATATAAATGCTTAACGAAGAAGCAGATTGATGAATCAAATTATGACAATTGAGGACAGTACTACTAATATATGTTGGTGAGAAATGCGTGTGGCGACAAGTGAAACGATTCACCGACGGGCACACAAAGGAATTGAAGGGCCGTAGAGTACGGATAAATCACACACGGGGATAGCGACGACGATGTTGACTTCCGACGGAATGCCACGCATGAGCATATAAGCACTGATCTGCTTGCTTAAGAGGAAAACGTGAGGGCGTACGAGGTGGGCCACGACGGAGTTGGTCACGTACGAGTTGGCAGACGCACAGTGAGAACGGACTCACTCCTCAGTGCCATTAGTCCCTAATAGCGTGTAGACGGAGGATAGAAGGTAACGGCTCCTGAAATCCCTACATGAAGTTCCCGCAAGTCAAAACGAAAGGATGGTGGCAAAAGGGCCCAACGATGCGATACCGTGTCGAGAACGGAAAGAGTGGACGCAAGGACCCGACAATTTGGTACCTTGCCGAGAAATGGAAACGATTGATGACTGGACCCAACGGAGTAGTGTCATGTCGGGAAAATGAATTAAGGAACGGGGAGGCCCAACGGCGTGACACCGAGATCCTAGTAAAAATGATTGTTAACTTAATGGCCTAAAAACGTATAAATTGCACCTAGAGCGTTTACTTAGGAAAATGCATTTTTAGTACTTTTAACATTAGAAATTGTTATTTATGCATTTGCACATAAAATAATATTTTGGCATTTAAAATATTAGAAACAGTTATTTATGCATTTGCACATAAAAAAATATTTTGGCATTTAAAATATTAGAAATGGTTATTTATGCATTTGCACATGAAATAATATTTTTGAGTATTTAAAAATATTTATTTAGGAGCAAAATAGAATCCTAGGCATGGACACCTAGTCAATTCCACCTACACCACAAATCTAGGAGTTAAGTGAAATATCTTACGGACAAACATGAGCAAACTTCGGAATGTTGGTGCAACTCCTAGAAACCAACACATGGATGGGTGAGTATTACTAAATTGGAAATTTAATAAAATATGTATTTATGCATGAAGCGACATGTGTCGCATAGAATTTTCCTTTAAAAGGAAGGCTTTGGGAATGGGTAAAGGGCCCAAACCCTGGATAACTATCGTAATTTTGAGTTACCTCATGACTTGCTGCTATTGAGGGTTTGGCTGGAAATTTTGGTGGGGGGGGAAACCCAAGCTAAGTTTCTTGATTAGTGTGTGTGAGCTCTATGGCCCAAAGCTCGGGGAAGGCCATGCGACTGAAAGCATGAGCCTATGGTTGGGTGGTGAAGCTAACGGTTGTTTCGCCAATGGTTAAATAAGCTTCTTCCGGAGGGACACAACGCGTGAAGCGGACGGCAAGGGAAAGCAGGATCGGATTGACAACGACGACTACCCTTCTAACAACGGATTCGACTTGCAGTAACAGGTTTTGTGTTTTTGTTAATTTTCAAATTTGATAAGTTTTATAAATTATTATGCATGTAAATGGCTATATTGTGTTTTTAAGTTTCTAATAATTTTCTAAGTAGGACCTCCAAGGGGGGGTCCCTACACTCATATATATATACACACATATATATATGTATATGTATGAGGAGCATGGCAATATATATATGAGAAGCATGATGTATATATATATATAGATAGATAGATAGATAGATATGAGGAGCATGACGTATACACACACACACGTCATGCTCCTCATATATATATATATATATATATATATATATATTGAAGGGTAAGCGTGAATCATGGAAAATACATTGTAAAGAAGATAAAGGGAGCGTGAAAAAGTCATTTTAAAAATATATAAAAGAAAGAAAAAAAACTTTCAAGAATGAGGATATATATATATATAAGGTTAAGCATGAATCATGGAAAATACATTGTAAAGAAGATAAAGGGAGCATGAAAAATCATTTTAAAATATATATAAAAGAGGGAAAATAAACTTTCAAGAATGAGGATAAAGTATAGGTAGAAGGTTGTATATATATATTTGAAGGGTAAGCGTGAAGCATGGAAAATACATTGTAAAGAAGATAAAGGGAGTGTAAAAAATCAAATTAAAAATATATAAAAGAAGGAAAATAAACTTTCAAGAATGAGGATAAAGTATAGGTAGAAGGTTAACCCGATGGGATGAAGAATAATGAGGAATTTTATGAAGAGAAATGTATTCCAAATCCATCAAGTTATTTTAGAGAGGCACTTCTAACATTCAACATTCAAAATAAGTTTATGATGGTCACGAAGTCAAGATACTCATTGAGATACATCTCCTTCAAGGTCTACCATGCGAGCTTGGACCTTGCCCATGGTACGTATTCTTACTAATGTGTTAGAAATGGGAGAAGGAAGTGACCAAACTATTGTTTGCCCCACTAGGGGACTTGACTCTGAAAATCTAGTGACAAATTATAAACATCTCACCAAGGAAGAGGGCTGAGCATTTCTAGTTCTCTTGATTTCATAAAAGGGAGAGCATATGAAAACGAAGTGGTCCTTAGTATTATGCTCTAAGGAGAAATATGGAATATGGTTCTCTAGAGGAATATGGTGGTCAATCTCGATATGAATAGAGTGGGAGTAAACTCCGAGCTTAGGAAGAGGAAATGTTAGGCTAAACAACCACTAGAATTCGGTGTATCTCACTGGTCAGATGAACCCATCACTAATATGTAGATATACAGCTGCATATTGTTGAAGCTTTGAAACAATAACTCTCTAGTCTTGGACCATCTATATCGGAGATAGGCTTTGAAGATCTCAAAATGAGTTCCCTTGTTTATCTCTTCCTTGAAGAAGTTAGAGGCATCCAAAGAATCAACACCCATTTCCATTATTTAAATGGAAAAAGAGAATCATACGAAGCTTTGGATTAGGGGAGAAGGTAACTCCAAGAATTGACCCCCACAATGGAGTCAAAATTGGATCTGACTCTCGATGTGAGTTTGTAATTTGTAATATGTCACACTTCACATAAAAATCACAAGTAGAATTTACACTTCAAATTTTGTGAATCATATATTTTCCAGACTCATGCATATCTATCTATCTATATATGAAGTAGTCTAAATGTTATATGAATTGAACTTTTCCAATTCATATAAACTCCGAGCTTAGGAAGAGGAAATGTTAGGCTAAACAACCACTAGAATTCGGTGTATCTCACTGGTCAGATGAACCCATCACTAATATGTAGATATACAGCTGCATATTGTTGAAGCTTTGAAACAATAACTCTCTAGTCTTGGACCATCTATATCGGAGATAGGCTTTGAAGATCTCAAAATGAGTTCCCTTGTTTATCTCTTCCTTGAAGAAGTTAGAGGCATCCAAAGAATCAACACCCATTTCCATTATTTAAATGGAAAAAGAGAATCATACGAAGCTTTGGATTAGGGGAGAAGGTAACTCCAAGAATTGACCCCCACAATGGAGTCAAAATTGGATCTGACTCTCGATGTGAGTTTGTAATTTGTAATATGTCACACTTCACATAAAAATCACAAGTAGAATTTACACTTCAAATTTTGTGAATCATATATTTTCCAGACTCATGCATATCTATCTATCTATATATGAAGTAGTCTAAATGTTATATGAATTGAACTTTTCCAATTATCATTATCAGAATCTGGCTATACAATATTGTGTTAAATTGTAATTTTTCAATGACGAAATTGTATTTTTGAATGCATAAATGGATTCAACACCCTCAAAACCCCATATTGCACCCAGATTGTGCAATCTCAACTATTGATACCTACAAGTATGACAATTCTTCTTAATTTTTAACTAGATTTCAAGTAAAATGGTTGTAAAAATATGACCCAAAAAAATCCAAATCCTAATATATTTAGACTACTACTCTATATAGCATAGCAAAGAAAAATCCTTAACTTTCTTAATTAAGGATTATATATGATATAAAAATTTATCGTAATTTCCACAAAATAACCTCTCTCTCTCTATATATATATGTGTGTTTGTGTGTGGTAGTTAACATCCATTGAGACCAACTCTGGTCTACCGGACCTTAAGAGGATTATCACTTGGATTGTTGTAAATTATTATTTCAATGCTCAAAAAGCTTAGAAAGAAGCATTCTTAAGTCGCCATAATTTTGACATGTTAGAAAATTAGGGAGGTTTGTAGTGTAGCAAATATTATGAAACTGCGATCTAATGTGGGTGTATGTAGGGCCTTCTAAGAAAAAGTGACTTTCATCCTCAATGCCCGTAGTCTCACAGAGATGGCAATTCATTTCCACCCATGATGTTTTAGGAACTGTCCATCATCCTATTTCACTATGAAGCTCATGAAGGTTTGTTCTTATCTTGGCTATATTAATTTTCTTCTTCAAACTAGTTAACACAAAGAGATACTTTTGAGCTTCTAGATTAGGGTTAATGACCTCCTTATAGTATCGTAATTTTATTTTAACCTCTAATTCTTTCCCGCTCCACATTTTCTCTTTAAACTTAGATGTGATAATATTTAATGTTATTGATATCTTGCAAAGTGACGTTTTCGTCAATCCCCCAATGGTTTAACCAAACCATGATGTCTTTATACTAGCCTTTCTTGAGCCGAAGTTGGTCTTGACTAGATTTTAAAGCAATTTTGGGAAGTCTTTGGTCTCCCATGTTATTTATCCTGTACTTGTACTTCATGTACTTGGTCATAGTGATGCTCTCGATGGGGTAAAGACCCACTTCTAAAAGGATAATAGGGTATGGTGTGATGTTCTTAATTTTGAGGCTATACGTTAGCAAAGCTTATGGATTTATTCAATCTTTCTCTAGTATTCTCTAGAGATGTTCAACCCCAAACTTCGCAACCATACATGATAACGAGGGTGATGAGAGTTTCAAAAAGAAACTTATGTTTATCACACATCACAAGGTTTGCGGATTTACAATTGTTTTCAAAACCAAAATAAGCTTTCCACCCTTCATTAATTTTTTTCTCAATGCTATAGTTCCAATTGAACTTGTGATGGATATCTATTCAAAAATACTTGTAAAAAGACACTTCCTCAAATTACTATTGTTATAAGCAAAAATAGCATAAATAATCTTCTTAAACTTAATAATCATATTTTTTGTTTTCTCTCTCACACATATATAATATATCAATTGTAATAAAAAACTTTTTTTTAAACAATTATATCACCTCCATGTCTCTTTAAACACTTGTTTCTACCATTCCAAACCTTAACCTCCAATTTCATCTAAACACCCATTTCTACCATTCCAAAACTGAAACCATATGTTAGATAATTTATTAATACACAATTAAAAAGATCTTCAAACCTCCCTTATATATTTTATTACAATTTATTTAATAGACGATTAACAACTCCAAACCTCCTCTGTTATATATATTATATTACAATTTATTTAATACACGCTTAAGCAACTCGAAACATGCCTTATATATTTTATTGCAATTTATTTAATACACGATTAAACAACTCCAAGCGTCCCATATATATTTTATCATCCTGTGAATGGTTCTATGCGTGTTTACATGCTTTGGACATAGTTTGTATGGGGCACGATACTATCTATTGCTTCTATTTGGTTTGACTTTTGTAAGATATGTAATTCTTTTTAGTTATGAGTAAATTAAATTTTAGATAATTTATAAATTATATTCCTCAAAAAAATAAAATAGGAGTATTTATACAGCCTGCAAGCATGGGTACAGGTAAGTTTGGGTGATTTGAAGAAACTCAAGACTTCTATTTACAACATTTCAGAAATTTTTATTTACAACATTTCTTTCATATCGAGACCTCTATTTACAACATTTCTTTCATATCAAACCACATTTCTTTCGTATCAAGCCAATATCAAATTAAACTATTCAAATCAAATCAATCAAATTTGATAATCAAAATGGATCCTCCAAGGTATGCTGCTTTTCATATAACCCATTTGTTGATTGCTATTGGCTGTTAAAATCTCCTTTCAACTGCTCTCTTGTTATGAAATGGGTATCTGGGAATTAGAGAAATGGAGTAGTTATGTCGGTTGTGAATGGTTGGCTGATGATATGGCCTGCCTGGTTTTGGTAGCCACTGCCCAGTTCACAGACTCTGGTGCTACTTTGCACAGAGGAGGTAAATCTAAGTGTGGCAGTTGTTGACAGATCTGGTGTATCTGCAATTTAGGTTAACATGAGAGTCACCGACCAGAAGTCCTGAGAAGGCTCAAGTTAACATGGGGTTGTTTCATAAGCTTGTAGTGATTGAAGATGCAAGTTTTCCAGTCCTGTAAACTAGTAGAATGCAATACTGATCGTGAATTAATGGAATTGATTAAAAACCAAATTGAGTTTCAGTTTTGGATAAGGATTTCTTTGCTTGTTTAGGTTTTAATAATTTTCATGTGCTGGTAGTGTTATCTTGATTCAGTTTTGCGGCCAGAGCATTATAGTTGTCTGACAGTTGTGTCAGTTTTGTTGGCCTTCTAACAGGGTTTCTATTGACAACGGTGCTTGTGAGAATGCAACACTAGTGAAGGTATTCTTCAAGTATTTTCAATTTTGAGTATGAAACTTCTTTGCTGAGTTCAGTGAATCAGATATTGGATTGTAAATTGATTTGAATTGTAATCATGCTTTGCCTTGCAGGTGGACAGTGGAAACAAGCATGGTATTCTTCTGGAAGTGGTGCAAGTCCTGGAAGATTTGAATCTTACGATTGCCAAGGCTTACATTTCTTCTGACGGAGGATGTTTCATGGATGGTAAATTTGCAGTCCGGATCATAATTTATTTTAGTGATTCAGTCGCAAAACCATCAATCAAATTAAGAGAATGGCAGCTGGTGTTGCTAATCCAATGTAACCTGCTTTTTTGTTATGGCAGTATTCCATGTAATAGACAAAGATGGCAAGAAAGTTAGAGATGAACAGGTTATTGAATATATACAACAGGTATTTCTAGATCTCTTACCTGCGGTAAACAGTTTGGGAGAATGCCCTTTACTATTCAGGAATCCCTTTTTAATTCTACCTATTCTGATTGCAGTCCCTGGGATCTAATGCTTGCCCCTCACCCTCAACGAGGAGATCCGTTGGAGTAAAGGCTGCTGCTGAACATACAGCAATCGAATTAACAGCAAGAGATAGGCCAGGTTTGCTATATGAAGTGTTTGCGGTTCTCACAGACCTTAACTGTAATGTTGTTGGGGCTGAGGTCTGGACTCACAACACAAGGATTGTAGCTGTGGCATATGTTACCGATGAACTGACTCTGGCTCCAATTGATGACCCCGAAAGGCTTTCAAAGATCAATCAAAGACTCTCCGATGTTCTCAAGGGGGATAACGACAACCTGGGTGTCAAGACTCCTGTTTCTATGGTTATTAGTGGTACAGAAAGGCGTCTGCATCAAATGATGTTCGAAGATCGTGACTATGAAAGAGCACATAATGGTAGTGCAGAGTCCAGGACTGATCAACCTAGGCCTTTATTGACCCTGCAGAACTGTGTCGAGAAAGGTTATTCAGTTATTAATGTCAAGTACAAAGACCAGCCTAAGCTTCTCTTTGACATTGCATGCACTTTAACTGACATGCAATATGTGGTTTTTCATGCCACCATTGATGCCGAAGGACCTGATGCTTATCAGGTATAGATTTTGACACATCGCTTTGGGAGAGTGCATTTCTATCAGGTGTTTACAGTTTATTGATATTTTTCTTTTACTCTACTGATTGGACTTTCTCTTTTGGATCTGAAGGAGTATTACATCAGACATATAGATGGTTGCCCGGTAAACTCAGAAGCAGAACAGCGGCGAGTAATCCACTGCTTGGAGGCAGCCATAGAAAGAAGAATCCCTAAGGTATGTCACATTATTCATATAAACATTCTGAGATGATAGAGATATATTCTGAGATTTTAGGAATATATACTCACAGACAGATGGTTAGGTAGATAGGGATACACACAGATAGATAGGGATAAACAGACTGACTCACAGATTAGGGATACACACAGATAGATAGGGATATATACAGTCTGACTCACAGATAGATATTTAGATAGATGAATTGTGGGCTTTTTAGGTGGGTTCCTTTGAGTTGTGAAACTTGGCAAACTGCACATATGGGTGGTTGTATAGATGGATAAATTGTGGGCTTTTTAGGTGGGTTCCCATGAGTTGTAAAACTGCACATATGGCTAGTCGATGATGAGAAGTGGCTGGTTGATGATGAGAAGTGTTTGATATGATCCAAGCTGCAGGGGCTGAGACTTGAATTGTGCAGTGGTGATCGCATTGGTCTTCTCTCTGATCTTATTTGGATATTTCATGAAAATGGGCTCTCAGTCACTAGAGCAGAAGTCAGCACCACAGGGGATAAAGCAATCAATGTCTTCTATGTTACAGATGAAGCAGGAAATCCTGTAAATACCAGAACTATTGAAGCTGTTCGCATTGAAATTGGGCAGACTGGTGGCAGGTGTTGGTTGGGTAACCTCTTCAGGTCCAGCTTTAAGCGCTTCCTCTCCCATCTGGGGTTTTCAAAATCTCCCTCTTAATTGGTGTAGCAGGCAGCCAGCTCCGCTTCATGCTCCAGATTTCCTGGAGTTCAGAGAATATATTTTGAAGCCTTACTTTAAGAGCAACATTCACTTCCTTGGCAAATCTGGGTTTACACCTTCCATTTACTGTTTTTTGTTTGACTGACCATGGAAGGAAAGGAATCTAGTATGTTGATGAATAGCATACTTATAAGTACAGATTTCATTATGATTTTGTTAAGTGTGGTTACATGTAACTTAAACTTGTTGTACAGAGAGTAGTGATGTGTTCTACAGCTTAGTATGGCGGAGACGCGGAGACGTTGTAACAATCCAATAAGGGGAGATGTTGTAGGTAACGTTATGTTGTGTAAAGTTATACCGAGAGTAACGAGATACATGATAGATCCGGATTTAAGATGAATCTATGCTGATTCATATGTACAATGACATCAAACTAATTCTCATACAAAGAAAAAAATGTCTGGTGTTTCCTCCTAGAAAGGACGAAGGCATTTTTGCATAGCTTGTTTATTTAGAGCAATAAGTAGAGAATAGAGAAGAGTCAACCAGGATTCTTTGTGAAACCCTAGGCTTCGAATTATTATCTTTACAGTATAATCTTGATTTCAGCAATCATGGGTAAGAGAATCATATATTATAAATCTAGCACAGCCACAAGTAAAGTGGCCAAACAAAGGCTAAACATTAAACTAATTAATATAAACCTTAAACTAACATAAACAATAAACTAATTAATATAAACATAAAACAAATACTATTTAATAAACATACCCATTTTCTTAACCACCATTTAATTGAAGCTTATTTAAATCTTAATCAAGATGCATTTGAGCATAACAAGATACGACCACCATGAAATGAATCCCTATGTATACTTGTTACGCTCAGGGTAATCTTGTTGATCCATTCAAGGAAGTCCAAAATCTCAGATAATATCTAAACACCTAGTCCTGTACTTTGATCCACTCAAGGAAGTCCAAAATCTCAGATAATATCTAAACACCTAATCTGTACTTTTGATGGATTCTCTTATTTTGCTGAAATCTCCTAAGTGTTTTGCAATTTTCTGAAATTCTCTTTGCCCACCTTTCATGCCTATTCAATCGACATGTTTCCAACTCTAGTCTAACATTATGGACAAAACTTTTATTTGTTTATTGATATCTCTAAGCTTTGATAAGTACAAGATATTGGGTGATGTTAGTTGGTAGAAAACTAGAACTCTAAAGTTCTTTTGGTGGAGATTTATGTTCAAGTTTATAAAAGATATGTTTAAGATTAAGTTAGATAACTAGTAGCACTTTAAGGAAGAGTATTTTTTCAAAAGGATGAAAAGGATAAATAAAATCAATCTATCTTTAATTTTAGAATTTATAGTACTAGCTCTCCTTTCAATATCAATCTTTTATCTATTTGAGGTAGTCTTTCCTTCTTTCATAGATTGGACCATCCATTAAGATTGTAACAAGTAATAACCATTAAGATCCATAGAGTAGCAGAGATAATATACATGTTTAAACTCCATGGAAAATATGTATAGGTGATGAGGTTGAAAAATAATGTATAATGTTAGAATTTAAGATTCATATCTTTCATGAGGGACTCATGTCCTAATTTTATTAAATTTATAAATAAATCCATGTTTATTCGTTTTCACATTGTTTCAAGTCTTCGTTTTGATTTTCTAACTTATGTATTAATTTGGATTTCCATGCCTGTGTAGTGTACCATATTTACATTTACAAGTTTCTATATATGTATTTATTGTTTTATCTACTTTTAACCATTTTTGTTTGTGCAGGTGTAACAACATATAATTTTTGTTTCCATAACTTGAAATAAAATATGACAAGGGGAGAAATGATCATTATACCTATAGGATAAGTACCTCTAAATAGCTAGTAGATCCCGCTTTGTTGTTGCTCCCTTTTGTTTCCCTGCTTGTTGTATGTCCTGCTATAGCCCTGCAACCGAAATATTTCCAAACCCTTGAAACTCAACCGACCAGAAAAGTATGCCACCCTGCCAACTGGCGAGGTCTCGCCGACCACCCCGCTCCAAAGGTACCCCTTTGGAACCCCGAGCCCAAACCGAGTACAAGCCAACCATAGTTTCTCCCTTCTGAAATTTCTCCAACCAAACCCCTTCTCTTCTGCTCTGCAATTTTCTAAGTTCTCCTACGAATAATAACATCCAAAAGAAATGTGCATTCCTTCAAATCCATCCTTGCACTTAACCCCCTCTTCCTACCGACTCTATGCTCCCCATTACTACCCTTATCCTCCCCATTAAATCTCAACTAATATCTCAGTCCTCGTTTCTTTCCTTCCTCGAGACATGCCCACATTCATTAATACTTATCAATACATTAATTAATAAATTAATTAATTTACCAATGAATTTTTTTTCCTTGGAAAAAGTCCGTAATTTTATTTCAAAAAGATGATTAAAATTACATACTGCAGATGTAGTAAGATCAACAAGGATCCCTACATTTTCACATATTTCTGTCCCATATAAGCAAAAACCAGCTTATAATGAGCTGAACCAAAAAAAAGAGAATCCCAAAGAGTGTTGCCATAAGAAGTAGAATAGATATATCATGAACAGTGGTGAAATTGGGGCCACCGGTTTCAGGTCTGGTCCCTGAAACCACCGCCGCCGCCACTGGATCGTGCAGACCCAATGGGTCGCCGTGCAAAGGCGCCGCCCTCTCTCCATACTCAGAAAATCCATCACGCCTGAAAAACGCAGGCCCAGCCATAGAGAGATGGCGAGATCTTGGACTCATTTCTGAAGCAAGCAGGGTTTGATTTGAAATCTCTGATTAATCGCATGCTCCTTCATGGAACCCTCGAGAACATTTGTCGCTATGAATCCGGGTCCGGGAAGAGGAAACATGCCTTGCATGAAGGGCCGTAGCTGCTTCTGGAGGTCAAGAACCTTGGCCCGTCCCATCCGCCAAATAGGCTCCGCCATTTGAAACCTCTTCGCCAGGATGCAGGTCGAAACCTGTGTGAGGAACCGAAGTAAGCAGGATCGCTTCTTGGCACCGCCATCCACCGCTCTGCCTGCAAACATAAGACTCTGTCGCCGACAATGGGGTCCGCGAACACCACAAAGCCGAAGCCGCGAGCCATCCCGGTGTTTTCCCGCACTAAGGGTGTCCTCCGCTCCCACGCCGACGAAGAGTTTTCCTTGGTCTGAGTCCATCTGGGTTTTTAAAGACAAGATCCATGGCCTCCAAGATCGCTCATAGTAATCTGTGATGGGTCAATGCGGACACTCCGCCGAATGTTGCAAGCCGTCGAAACCTCAGGAGTGCCGCCGCCGAGAGCCACCGTTGGAGTCGAAGCCGCTCCTCACAGCAGAACCGCCTCACCACAATGCCAAGATCGCCCCTTTGGATCCGCTACCGCCGCCACAGGAATGCATCCCTCGCCATCGACCAATACAGTGAGCTCAGAAGGATAGTGACCAGGGATAGAGCCCTGGCCGCTGAGATCAACTCGGATCGGCTCAAAACCCTAGGTTAACCCCAGGTTGCAGAGCTCCATCCCCAAAATCAACTTATTTTACCAATGAATTATAAATACTATCCTTTTTTTTAATTTCTTGATGTTAATACCATATGTAAAAGTCAACTAAATATATTAATGTAGTTCCACCGCCATTGACTTTTCAAGTTGACATAATTACAATTAAATTTATGTAATTATCACCCTCATATTTTACAACAGTTTCTATTAATCAATCATTAGAATAATATATCATTATTTCTTTTGTTCAACATCCAACTATTCGTAA
Source organism: Larix kaempferi (assembly GCA_027924585.1). NCBI lineage: Eukaryota > Viridiplantae > Streptophyta > Pinopsida > Pinales > Pinaceae > Larix > Larix kaempferi. Next base: position 19,532,929 of record BSBM01000397.1, on the reverse strand, counting down.
TAATCATTTAATTGATAATGATCTATCAGTTAATTAATTAATACTAATTGTCATCGATTAATTAATAACAACCTAGTCATTTAACTAATGATTAACACACTTCTAATATGCTAATTACCCTTTTAATTATAAATTCAAACTAATTTAATTTATTAATTATCAATAATAATCCTATCAATATAACTCACATTATCATGAATGTACATTTATATTAATTAATTAATATTAACTAGGACTTAATCAACTCCTTCACCTACTTCCATATTAATTACACCCTAGTTTATAATTAAACTAATTAACAACCATTGCTAACGATAATGATAGTTTTATTATCATCAATTAACATTATTAACACATAATTAATATTAACTAATTGGCATGATAATTGCATTTAACATTTTTAACCATTAGTCTTGACTAGATAAATTTAATAACAATCAATCAAGCATTACTAATAAATTGCATTAGTTACAACCTAGGTTAACATTAGCTCGTTTATTAATCAACAATAATTAATTATTATTCGACAATAATTAACATTATTATTCGACAATAATTCACGCAATTTATAAATATGTAGGCGAGTTATGTAAGCGTAGCTACTACTTACATACCTCTCGTAAGTACACTAACAATACTAAATCGCATACATCAATCATAATCATGAAATTTATTGTTCACTAACACATGTTTAACATAGTTTGCAAGGTATAGTCTTTTACCTAACTGCATCTTATTAAGTTACGACAATTCATACATTATTGAGTTACGACACATAATCAATCAAGGGTTTTTACCACACACAGTTAGATCTTGTTTCCATCCTTACTTCAAGCTACACCTATCTACCTACATCATCTACCTAAATCACAACTAACTTCCACATCCTGTCCTTTCCTCTGCTGGACTACCCTGAAGTGTCAAGCCATGACCAACTCCAACTAGAACCCGTAAGCGGAAGTGTCGACTACATCGACCAAGCTTTCCCAACAGGAAACCACCATTCATCATCACACACCTTGGGGAGCGCGCCGTAGCACATCCCTCCCATGACTCTGGGTTTCGGGGATAAACGGCGGGTAAAGCCTCCACCCCCCTAATGGAACAAGGGACTATGTCTACCAAACATAATAATTGCGTTGCACCTGTACTCAGTTTGTCATCGTATAACCAATATGGGTGGTTGAGTTTCGTGAAACCGTACCCCACCCATACATCATATAAAACAACATAATAATCATGCGAAAGTAAATAATGCATCACTTGCATACCATTTATCTTTCGGAGTCCATGTCCCCGAGGTTCTCCTGTTAGTTTTTCAGAATTTTCAATCTGATCTAAGATCTTAACTAAGATAATAACATGTACAGCATATATGCAACATATCTACAGCATATCAATCATGGACACAATAATGCAAGCACACAAGAGACATAAAGTTTCACCGGGGAAAACCAAGAAGGTGAAAAACCCCGCAACTTCCTCAGAGATAGAAAGAGCAATGATACAACCAAAGTACAAGAGATAGTCTTCTCCTAGCAACAGATCCTCCTCCTCACAAGTGCGCCACTTTCCAAATGAGAGAAGTGTGAGTAATGAGATGATCAAATAGAGATCTCCCGATCTCTATTTATACTTGTCCTGTCCTGCCCAATAAACCAGTGGGGCTGACTTGTCTAACTTAGCCTAATAACCCATGGTTAAATTAATCTGGGCTGACCCCACACTTGGTGGTCTAATAACCCTTTTACCCACATAACTCATACAGGGTCGACCCCATCAAGGTGGTCTAATAACCCATCGACAAGTTACAACACTTGCGACACTTGTCAGTACAAATGACGACACTTTCGTATAGAGGAATAATAACATCTCTATAGGAGTACAATATACATAGATGAAATACATAGGTGAAGTACATTCCGAAGTTACATATACATCAACACTCCCTCTTAACTAGGAAGGTATTTCTCGACACAGATCTTCTAGTACAAGTCTTCTTCTCTGGATCATCATCACTGGATCATCGTCATCGTCACTACTGCTGCTATCTCAATCAATCTCTGAATCTACTCATCATAGGAAGTTCTACAGAGCCAGTCCTTTTTCATATTGGATGTAGGCCCACCACCTGCAGGTCTTCATCATCACTGGCCATACTGTGGAATCCTCAGGACTTATTACGTGAGTCAACAAAACCTCGAAAGAGCATCCCAGGACTAATTACGAGCACACAACTCAACCTATCGGATCTCCCAGGACCTTTTACATGCTACTGCACAACCTATCCATGGCCATAGAGTATCATGAAGCACAACCCAGATGCACATCACACAACACTTACATCTACGCCATGGGAGAACACATCTACAACCATGCGAGAATGGCACAACACTTATATTGCAGCCATGGGAGAACACATCTACAACCATGCTCAAATGGCCCAACACTGATATTGCAGCCATTGGATAACACATCTACAACCATGCTCGAATGGCCCCAGCACTCATATCGCAGCCATGGGAGAACACATCTACAACCGTGCTCGAATGGCCCCAGCACTTATATCGCAGCCATGGGAGAACACATCTATAACCATGCTCGAATGGCCCTGGCAATTACATCACGACCATGGGAGAACACATTTGTCACCATGTTGGAAAATCCTAGCAATTACATCACGACCATGGGAGAACACATCTACAACCATGTCCAAAAAGCTCATGTGCATCTGTGTCTTCGGAACTCATCACACATAATCCAACTGATTATGTAATGTATCCACCTGATACATGTCATCACATATGATCATCCTGATCATCATCACTGCATCGTCCTGATGCATGTCATCTGGAGCAACATCCTGAAGCTCGTCATCCATGATCATCCTGATCATACAATGCATCCACCTGATGCATACCAAGTATCTACCTGATACATATCATCATACATGATCCACCTGATCATACAATGTATCCATCTGATACATACACAAATACATGATCCACCTGATCATACAATGTATCCACCTGATATATATCAACATACATGATCTACCTGATCATACAAATGTATTCACCTGATATATATCAACATACATGATCCACCTTATCATACATTGTATCCACCTGATACATACACAGATACATGATCCAAGCATCCAACATGATGCATATACATATACATGATCCAACTGATCATAACAAGCATCCAACATGATACATATACATATACATGATCCAACTGATCACAACAAGCATCCAACATGATGCATATACAGAGCAGTAACTAGAGCATTGTCCTGATGTTCATCATCCAGCGCTTACATCCATAGCCATGGGAAGAATCCTCCTCTCACCATGCTTGGAATGGTGCCTGAAAATGTGTCCATCACTTCTTCCTTGAAGTGTCGTCAATCTGAAGAACACCAAGCCTCTCTATGAAGTACTTGAACTTCACTCTGGCTAGTGGTTTCGTCAACACATCCGCAACCTGCTCATCTGTCACAACATACAGGAGCTTCACTGCTCCTCTCTGCACCATATCCTTAATATAGTGATATTTGATCTCAATGTGCTTCGACCTGTCGTGGAACACCGGGCTCTCAGATAGCTTCACACAACTTTGGTTGTCACAAAAGATACCAGTAGACTCCAACGGGAGATCAAATAGCTCAGACAGTAGCTTCCAGAGCCATACTTCCTCACAACTAGCCGAACAAGCTACAACATACTCTGCTTCAGCTGTACTCAGTGCTACGCATGACTGCTTCCTGCTAAACCAAGAGATCACACCCGATCCCATACTGAAGCAGCACCTAGATGTGCTCTTCCTATCTGTAGCATTGTCCGTCCAGTCCGAATCAACATAACCTTACAGGTTAAACTTTTGATTCGCATCATACTTGAGCCCATAATCAACTGTACCCTTCAGGTACCTCAGAATATGCTTTACAGCAACCAGGTGAACACCTCTGGGATCCGTCAGGAACTGGCTCAATGTGTTCACTGCAAAGCAAATATCTGGTCTCATGTTCGTCAGGTACATCAAGGACCCAATCATCTGATGAAACACTGTGACATCAACCGGATCAGATGAAGCATCACACAGAAGCTTCAGGTTCGATGCCATAGGCGTGGCCATGGCCTTTTAGTCCATCATCCCGAACCTCTTCAGGATCTCCACTGCATATTTCCCTTGTCCAAGGAAGATTCCATATGTACTCTGCCACACCTCCATGCTTAGAAAACAGTGCATCATCTCCAAGTTCTTCATCTCGAACTTGGAAACAAGCTTCCACTGCGTGTCGGCAATCAATCTATCCTCACCTGTAACAAACATGTCATCCGCATACAAAAGTAGTATCATTGGATTGCCTTCCTCAACCTTGTAGTAAAGGTTGGAATCCTCTTTACTCTTGGTAAAGCCCAAACTGGATAGAAAGTCATCTATCCTGCCATACCAGGTCCTAGCTGCCTGTTTCAAACCATACAGGGATTTCTTCAGTTCGCACACATGTGACTCTCGGTCATGTGTCTCAAACCCAAGTGGCTTCTCCACATACACTTCCTCTTCGACTACACCATTCAAGAAAGCTGTCTTGACATCCATCTGGTGTATCTTCCATTTCATCACTGCAACCAGAGAAAGTACTGATCTAATAGAAGTGTGCTTGGCTATAGGTGTAGAAGTCTCTTCATACTCAATCCCTCCTCCTGGGAGAAGCCACGAGCTACAAACCTCACTTTGTATTTCTCCATGCTACCATCTGCAGCATGCTTGATCTTATAGATCCATTTGGAAGTCACAACAGACTTCCCTTCAGGTCTTGGGATTGCATCCCAAACATCATTCTTCATGATTGACTGGTACTCCTCGATCATGGCATTCTTCCCGAATCCTGGGAACTTCAATATATTCAATATCTTCAATAGATAACTTTGTTGCTGAAACAAATGTTGTAGTCCTTCTTTTGTAGGTGCTCGTATACGATCTTTCCTACAAAACAAGTTAAATTGCATGATGAGAAACTTCTCATAGTTTTCAGAACAAATTCTTACACATAAAGAAATATGTCATGCAATTATTTTAGCCAATGCTTCAATACAACATTCATCCATATCCTGTAACTTTCTAGATGCCTTCCAATCTCTACCAGAACATTGTTAAGAGTTTTTCACTACTCTCAACATGTCAGCAAAGAGGTTTCATTCTAGATAAGTAGCAATGGAATGTTGTATAGTGCCATAGGCCACTTACCCATTACATGCATATTAGTAGTATGTTGTTCATTAATGCAATTATTCTAATATGCCAAAATACACAGCCTAATTCTAGGAACATCAGTATATACATCATTGAACAATATTATTTAAACAATCAAATATGCAAGAAATGATAATTCAAATACTTATCTTTGTTTGTTTGTTGGGTTGACTCCCTCTCAGTCTTTGCTTCCTTTCTACAACTCCATTCTGATGTGGATTGTGAGAAGTGGTCGACTCCCTCTGAATATCTGCATCCTTGTAGAAACCACTGGAGTGTGCTCCCTCTTGATCTTTGCTTTCTAGATTACCTGTCCTTGAACTTATATCCATCCTCGATCACTATGCATGCTTAAAAGTATCATTATTGTGATATCCTCGAGATCTCATACATAGTCATACATTTATTAGTATAATCTCAATACTATCAGAAACACAATAGTCTTAAACATGTATAGTAATGATCACAGATAATAAACATTAGTATTCAAGGTTTATATAGGACTCTTCTGGTTAGTCATATCATCAATTAAAGTAAGAAACATAATATGCCTAAATCCATGATTACTCAAACCTATAATTTCATGAATAATCATAATCAATCATGCCAAGTATACTTATATAAGAGATTCTAATACAAGGTAGGATTTTAACTTGATATAGGAAAACGTACCTGGATTAGCATGTTAGCTAGCTATGTCTAACATGCCCACATGATGTCTTCTTGTTCTTCAATGACTTGTGCTAGTAACCTGCATATCTCATAAGTTAACCATTATAGAACCAAGTTATAGATACCTCGTAAGTAGATCTTCTATGTGATCCATGATAATGGAAGAATATTTGTCTTCATGTCTCCATGGCCATATGATTTGTCTTTCTTGATGTACCTTTCATGTTAGCGGACAACATCAACCTCATACAACACCACAATGCATTAGTACAATCATAAGAGTCGAAACCCTAATCAATGAATATCTTCTATCATGCATTCATAATTTTATTAAGGTGATACGGAAAGTCTAAAGTTAATCAAGATTGTACTAACCTTAATGAAGACAAACATACCGTAAACTTAATCATGAACAGATCTCGAAACATACCTGTATAAGTCATACCTATTGAGATTGCTTGTAATCTTCTTATGTAAGGTCTTAGCCTCATCTCCCTCTGAAACAGGAACTTCTTCACTTATGCAGGTGACCAAACCATTCTCTTCTAGGATTAACCCAATCCACTTGATTTGCAGAAACTGGATCTGGAGCGAGATTAAGGTTTGTCAGAGAAACCCTAAAAATTCAAACTTTGAATTTCAAGCTTTTGAAAGGATAGAAAGATGTGCCTTGATGAGCTGATCAAGCTGGTATACTCAAAATTTGAAAACTGCAAAGTTTCACCCCTCAAGATTGCCTTTGAAACTTCTGGGTCTTCTGGAGAGGATCTTGAACTAGGGTTTGATAAATCCCACCCTTCTTCCCAGCCAAAAAGTTCGATCCAAAGCTCTAAACTTCGATTTTTCTAAGGAGCTTCCAGCCATGGTCACAGACTTCAGAAATTCCAACTTTTTCAGAAGCCCTAATTTTCCACCTTTTCGATCAAAATCCTAAACTAGGGTTTGATCAATCCCGGCCTTCTTCCCAACCAAAAAATTTGATCTTGGTATCTAAATTTCGATTTTGATGAGTAGCATTCAGCCGTGGTCTCCGGTTACAAAAATTCCAACTTTCTCCGAAACCCTAATTCCCGGAGCCATGAATGAAGGTGCTCAAAATCCAATTCTGTTTTGACAGAAATATGCACCTAATTGTTTCTGGTGTAACTCCAAAATTATGAATCCACAAGGTCTGACACTTCTACCTGTGGTGGCACGACCTGTCATATTTCCAACCCCACAGGTCTGACCTCAATTGGATTCTCTGAGAGAGAGTTATGCCAAGTGTCGCAATGTGACCTGTTTATGGGATAAAACATGAGAACGAACTTGTACGGAGTGCCACGTGTCCCTAGTTCACTTTCGGCTTGTGAAATTACAGTCCGTGCCATACCTATCACTTTTTACGAAATTTCATTTGGAGCTTCATAGCCCAAGTTATGACCTTTTTTCCTAGGTCACATGTTTATGACTGAGATCTAGAAGAGGCAGAAACCCTAGATTGTACAGATCATAAAACACAAAGTACAACGAATTAGAAGTTGTGCTTCTGACACAAGGTACATTGGGATATTTTCTTCAACCTGTAAACTTTTTCAGATCCTGAAACTTTGCCAAAATGGATTTATGGCGAAAGTGCTACGATGACTGTTTTTTGCTATATCAAGCCCTAACATCGCAAGTGCAACAAGTGTCATACATGCCATATCATGCCTTCTTTCAGGCTAGCTCTGATACCATGTTAGTTTTTTCAGAATTTTCAATCTGATCTAAGATCTTAACTGAGAGAATAACATGTACAACATATCTGCAACATATCTATAGCATATCAATCATGGACACAATAATGCAAGCACACAAGAGACACAGAGTTTCATTGGGGTAAACCAAGAAGGTGAAAAAACCCGCAACTTCCTCAGAGATAGAAAGAGCAATGATACAACCAAATTACAAGAGATAGTATTCTCCTAGCAGTAGATCCTCCTCCTCATAAGTGCGCCACTTTCCGAATGAGAGAAGTGTGAGTAATGAGATGATCAAATAGAGATCTCCCGATCTCTATTTATATTTGTCCTGTCCTGCCCAATAAACCAGTGGGGCTGACTTGTCTAACTTAGCCTAATAACCCATGGTTTACTTAATCTGGTCCGACCCCACACTTGGTGGTCTAATAACCCTTTTACCCACATGACTCATACAGGGCCGACCCCATCAAGGTGGTCTAATAACCCATCGACAAGTTACAACACTTGCGACACTTGTCAATACAAATGACAACACTTCCATATAGAGGAATAATAACATCTCTATAGGAGTAAAATATACATAGATGAAATACATAGGTGAAGTACATTCCGAAGTTACATATACATCAACATCTCCCACCTCATAGGATCCAATTATCACTTAGCCATTTTAACCTGTAAGTCAGTCCTCGGCATACAATATAGAATATCGTGCACAAATCTTCAACATGTACACATACATTTAGTCATAACATAACAACAATAATCAATTCATTATATTCACCATGCACCTGGTATAACATTCATTCATTCAACAAATAACTTTAACGGTATCCACATACCCATCATTCATTAACTTGCATATCTGAGACATAACTAACACATGATACATATCTAACATGGCTACATATCATAATACTAACATCACACACTCACATATATATATCGACAAAATAATATAATCATATGTCCACAGTGTCGTCAAACCGACGAAGTCTCACAATCAAGCAAATACAACATATAATAGTAGTTCAGGCGATAATGTCAAAACGGGGCGTTACATCTCCATTAAAAATAAGAAATGTTTATATATAAAGAAAAATGTGTCTTTATTATTTTAAAATTGAGTTTTATTACATGAAAAATAGCAATGTGTATTTTCTTCTTCCATAGATTGTACCATCCATTAAGATAGTACCAAGTAATAACCATTAAGATCAATAGAGTAGCAAAGAGAATATACATGTTTAAACTCCATGGAAAATATGTTTAGGTGACGAGGTTGAAAAATAATGTACAATGTTAGATTTTAAGATTCACAACTCTCCATTAAAAATAAAAAATCTTTATATATAAAGAAAAGTGTGTCTTTATTATTTTTAAATTAAGTTTTATTACATGAAAATTATATTCTAGTCTTTATAAACATGGTATAAAATGGAAAAAAACAACACACCGAATAGAATGTGTATAGTAAAACTCTACACTAAATTTATGACTTCACAACATACCAAATAAAGTGTATATACTTTGAACTTTGCACGAAGTTTGTTTTAGATCATAATCTATTTGTATTAAGTCATATACCAAAGCTCATGTACACTTGTGCACACCAGGGTGAAGAAGGCATTGTGATGGCCAACATGCACAATAACAAACAATAAATGTCATATATTAACCTGCACACTGGGCATCTATGAATGAATGTAGTACAATTCAATTGCGAAAACAATCTTAGAATGTTGGAGTGGAGGCACTTTGTAAGGCAAAATATAGCAAGGAATTGTAAGATATGTATTATCATCTATGTTTATCAATACAAATTATCTAAATAAGGCATCTTTAAGTCAAAAGCTAATGGGATCTTTAATGGAGTAGAAGGACATTTGCATTAAAATTATAGAATACTACTTGAATAAAACCATATAAGCACTTATAAATCGAGGATGTAATGTACCCAACCACCCCTGTAGCATTATTGCGGTAATGGGGTCTCAAATTTCATATTTGAACTTGTCTTCTAATACCAAAATTAATTTTAAGAGCTACTTGTAGATATTAATAGAGGAAGCAAGATGCAAAAACCTTAATTATGAATTTCAAAACCATTTATGAATGCATATTTACCAAGCATATGACCATAATAATGCTAATTAAGCTCATACACATAAGAATGACCCACTCTAAACTAAATAATACAAGACTGTAATATAAACAAAACATTCATGTTACATTAAAATACTTATCTTATGAAAATAGTCCTCCTTCAACTAGCTGGAAATGAAGGACATTCCTCCCAGCCTTAGGCAGTTTATCACATTGAATCTTTCTATGACAGAGGCCAACCCCGAGATGAGGCTATCATTCCTCAAGGGTGAAGCTTCTCAGGCATTCTCCTTAATCCACAACTCAAATATTCTCTTGTGACAAAACTCCCTCTACAATTATCTCAATCTACCAACACTCTTCTCCCTTATCTTGCACAACACCAAGAATGAAGTCCCCTTCTTTGCATGCACTCCCTTAGGTTATCCTAATTCATTTCCAATGTTGTAGCATAGGATGGTGAGTGAATCTCACTTATGGGATTCCATGAATTCTAGTTGTAGGTGAGTTTCCTCTCGCAATGACAACAATAATCAACACTAATTTTCCCTTGGCAATTTGCATCAGTAGGTATGGGATCTCAAGTTTCCTCTCTTTTCCCCACTGTAAGGTACCAACAAGGAGATCCTAAAAGTGATTGGAAGAATGATGATTGAATGGCCCCTCTCTAACTCAATTCCCACATGTTATATGCATGCTCTCGACTTTCCATGGAGGAATTCACTTCTCACCCATTAATCCTAGCTTAGAATAATTAAATAATGATTAAATAAAGAAAACCCCATAAATATGGGTTTAGGGACTTTAGGGCATATTCCTAACTATGTTTTTCAAGGCTAATGACTCAAGATTTTCCCCGCTTGTGAAATCATAACCCCCTATCTTTTCTTCATCTTTCTTCATTTGCAATGATTGGGAGTTTTTAGCTAATTATTATCCAATGTACATCATTACAATATTTTTAGTCCCTCTGGATCGTATATGTTTGGCTTCCAACCATTTGATCATTACATACATTTACATTTTGGGGTCAAAAATAGGGTTTAAAATTCCCCTCCCCCTTAATTTATAGATTGTCCTCATTGCATCATCAACAATATATATACAACGGCAACACTGTTGGCAGTGTCCTTAAATTAGTACAATATGCCTTTGCATGGCATCCTTTAGCTCCCAAGTTCCTTCTTCAGTTGAATCCATCACACCATTCTTTCTTTTCATTCTTGCATAGTTGTTGGCTATCCCATATAAATTTATCAGCATTGACTATTCACTACTTTGACTTCCTCCCAAGACTTGCCACATCAATATGTTTCTATATCAATCATCAATAGAAATATGTGTGTTATAACCATTCTCATGTAACAATTCTTATATCCATAGGAATTTTCAATATCACAAGGTATGCATACGTATTTATATCACCAAATAATTACAAAATTTTACTCAATACTTATTTGTATGAATATTCTTTTTTCTTTCACATGGCTTCTACAGGAAATAATTCATCTCACTGCTCTATTTGACACATCCTCCTTGATTCCAAAAGACTTGCCACATGAGTATCTCGCAATAGACTCATTTTAGTTGCCTCTTCCTTGCTACAGTCATCCTTATAGGCTCAAAATCCCCTTCTCTTCTAAGCAGTTCATTGGGTGATCCATCTTTCCAATGTTTTCACATGCAAGAAGAGCATCAACTTATAGTCTCACTTCCAGGTATCCCACTGGAAGTCTCTAATCAACTTGTAACCTCTAGCAATCGGCGTATGGTTTTGGTGTCATCACTATGGCTTCTCCCTATGCTTTCTAGTTCACAATAGTCATTAATTTTCCTTACTAGGCATATTCACCACTCACCTGTGTCATAACCATAGATATATACAATATCATAAGTCATATTTCCACCTTTCAACCAATCTTGGAAATAATTATACAACAATTGATTTCAAGATAACACAACAAGTTACACATGATGCTTAGCTTTCATTTGTGCAGGAAAATAGTCTTTATTTTCATTATGGATTACTTTCATTGCCATATCCAAGACATCATTTATGCAACTCGATTCTCCTATTAGATTGTTTGTGTAGTCCATCAAAACATGACTATGTATTCATACAATTTTTTCATTGCATTCACAACAACTCATGAAATTATGGCATAATTATGAATTACCAATAACTCGATCATTTCAACTATTAACATACTGAATGCTTTGAAATATGGCACAAGCATGCATTCATACATATGTGTGCATCACCACAATATATACACAATCTATTAATGCACACCCACTCAATGCACCCTTGCATTGATTCAGGAATACAATATTTTTATGTCATGCATTTAACCATGATGAATTAGAAGGATAAGCCAATTCCTTGACACAACATCCAACCTCCTCCCTAATACTTGATTGACCATCTAAACACCTTCTTTTTCAATGCAACACAACATGAGGAATATACTCTTTCTCTACTAAATAGTGCATCAGGCGTACTATAAGGAATTTCCCTTCTCTACTCTATAGTTCCTCAGAAAACCCTTCCCCTCTAATGGTGTCTAAGTGTTGGCATGAAGGTTACAAGGTATGACACCAACATAAGTAGTGAGACCTTTGGACACTTGTGTAGTACTTTCCATATCCAACAACATTATGGATTCTCCCATGACTGTATCCCATGGTATTCACTTTCACTTCATGATCATAAGTCCTTACTTGTCTTTTTTTTCATAACCAACACACAACATGAGATTATATGTTATTTCATGTGAATGCATTCTAGATTCTAAACAATCATGTGGGTATAAGGATTTATGTCCCTACCACACCATACTATATGATGCTAGGTAGGATATCATTCAAATATATGCATTCAAACATCACAAACATACCAATTTATGATATTAAAATGTGAGTAAAGGGATCTTACCCAATCCATTTTTCAACACTTATATGATTAATATAAATAAATCCATAATTGTATGGAGGCCATCATCTTATCTGATGTTACCTAATCAATTGGTGTTTTATGAAGCTCTATACAATTCATTTTACCAACTCTTGGTTAACATTTTATTGTCCTTCACCTTCCTCCACAAAGTTGTAAGGCATATGCAATAATATCCTCAACATCTTTAGTCATGCCTCCACCATCCCTAGTTACATAACCATCATCAACCACATTTAATCATTGTATTGCCCTTATTTTGCACACACACACACACACACATATATTAGAAGACCACTTTTAGTCAAGAATTTGTATATGCACTCTATTGCATATCTACATGTACCATGTATTAACTCTTAGCATGCCTACTAGTACATACACACTCTAGATATATAATCTCTTGCATTTATCGGCATTCCCATGCCTATGTATAACAACTTTTTTAATATTAATAATATCAAATGAACCTAAAATAAAGAGTTAAGGAATTATCCCTTCCAATTCCTTTGCATAACATGGAACTCCACACCATAGTTGATCTTTTTCGTAGGATTACTGCCAACCACACATTTGATCATTAGCTATGGGTTTCTCACCCAAGTAGGCATTCACCACATGTATACATGTTTATCTTTGCTACTTTTAAAAGAACACAACTCTACTCTATCAACCAAAAATATTTTAGAGTGAGAAAATCTCCCTCATTATCCTAGATTCCTTGTTAACCATGCTTATCGTTTGCTGCTACAATAGATTCTTCATCATCATGTAGATTTCATTAACATTGTTGCAACGTCATTTGTTGTATTGAGCTTCCCTCAAGTCCCATTTTGCTATGGTAACAATCTTTGCATTACTTCCAGTTTCTTTTGCACTATGTTCACCTTTACATTGCTGCTCTATTTTCTTGAGCAATTATCATGCCAAGACAAACTCAACTATTCCTAACTTCCCATCATTACAAGCTTCATTTATTGATTTATTTCGTAGGCCAATTTTTACCTAGAATTAGCTTTACCCAGATATTCTATCACTTTATTGTGTTGCAACATCTCATCAACGAATGGCATCCCATTCCATTGCTTATCTCCAACTTTCTTTAATCTTATCCCGATTCTAAAATCTTCTTTTTTATTTCCATGGAGAATTATCTACCAAGTTCAATTATGTCTTGTAAGACAATTCCACATAGTGGAATGCTCCATTCTTCCATTAGCAGCTTCCAAGTAACTTGAAGTTCATTATTTTCTTCTCATTCTTTGCACATAAGTTGCTTCTTCATTCCAAGCATACATATGACTAGCTCCAAGTATATTTCTTCTCCCACACAAGGCTCCCATGTCTTCCTTTGTGCAATCATTATTTGCATTCTTTCAAGAATAACCTTGATTGTCTCTACTCATCAAGAGTATTGTCATATTACCAAGTACTCAACCATCCTTGGTTTAATCTTGTACCCTTCTAGTTAACAAGTAAATATAGTATGCCTTTGCCCATCTGAAATGTGCCTCTGCACCATTGTACAAGCATTGTTGTGAAGTAGTTGTAGTCATACAAACTTAGTTTTACATATGGAATGCTTTTATATCATCATACAACTTTTCCCCAAAGTTTATGATACTTTGTAAGTCACTCACATTGATAATAATATTGTCCAATCATGCCTAGAGGCTTTGTTCCAGTCACCTTTTGACATGACTAGATGCACATTTCGAAAGGATAATTGATAGAGATATTTTATTTTGAATAAAATTTCTATTGACTGCAATAATACTCAATTCTAAGCTTAGAGATGAAAGTTACAACCCTGCAAAGTTAGAAATTTTGCACTTTTCATGGCATTGCACTAAATCTCAAAGACCAAGTTCTACAACTTGTAGAAGAAAATCAAAGAAGAACCAATAAACGTTTTGTATGAGGAATTGATAGAATATATGATTGCAAGTACTCAACAACTTCCAGATTATTGATTTGATGCTCCAGTGATTTTCTGCATAAATATAGACTTCCCATTTTTTCCTTTATGCACTTATTTTAAACTTAAGAATTTTAGTGAAAATGATTATCTCACAAACTTATTCCAAACTTAGAATGTTTAGTGAAAATGACTTTCTCACAAAAAAACGAAACTAGGAAAACTTCACTTGAACAAAGTTGTCCATAGTGTTGAGAAGGTGAAATGCCGAGGAAATAAAATTTTCCAATTGGATATTTTGGGTCACTTTTGCCTCTAAGTTTTCCAAACTCACCAAAAAGTCTCTCATAATAGTGGATTTTGTCCTATTTTTGCATTTCCACTCCAAAACCCTTACAATTCTAGCAAAATATCCTCTTGGTATCTTTGTTCTTGGTCACAAATTGTACTATCAATATTTCATCCCCAACATGATGCCTGTAAAAAGGTTGGGTCTGAGTCTTCAAAAGTCACTATTCTTCCATTTTTAGAAATTTGGAGCTAAATAGACGCACGCATCTCTTTGGAATTTTTGTATTCCTCCTCACTACCGATTTACCCCAAACATTGTGTAGAATTTTGACTTCATATACTCCTATTATGGCCAAAACAAGTTTTTGGCTCCATACATTTTTTTAAAACCTTTCCTTTTGATAACATGGCATGATGCTAACATGGAATTACATATGGTTGCTAATGTGGTAGTGGCATCCTATGTGTCATTACCTGCATCCACAATGTCATCTACATTAGCCTCCAAGTCACCCCACCTTGCCATTGTGGCCCCTAATGCTTCTTTTATAGTTGGCACAAATCTTGAGAGTGATGTGATTGGGGTTCCCATCTCTACAATCAAATTCTCGACGCACATGTTGATTCAGATCAATTTTAGAGGAAAAAATAGTCAACCTTTAACACAACCCTTTCCTTTTGAACTTCCAAAAAGTATGCACACTCATAATTTCAGAGCCTGAAATGTGGTTTTCCAAAACCATGGATTATGGTTCTGAAACCACTTATCACCATCATTGGAAACCACCCTTTGTATTTCCCGTGCAATGGGTTCCACCAAATATATGGCATTCATCTATCAATTTTGGGGTTAAACCTAATCGAACTTTAATGCCCACCTTTGCTTATAAAATGCAAATCCACTAGCACACGTGATGGTCACACAACCATTTCAGAACTTGATAAATGGTTTCCAATACCACTTCCTTAGCCTCTAAAACCACTTACCACCATTGTCTAAAACCACCCCTTTAATTCCTCTTGTAGTGGGTTCCACCAAACACATGGCACAAATCCAACCATTTCGAAGGATGAATCTATAAGTTTTTAACAAAGCATTCAACCTTTGAAATTTTAAACGACTTTTTCCCTTGGCACTTCCTAGCCAATTTTGGAACTAGATAATTGCTTTCCAATACCACTTTCTCAACCCCTAAAACCACCAAACCACCTCTCTAAAACCTCCTTATTGATTCTTCTATTCTTCAATGTGGCTTCCAGTTGCACATTTGGACTCCCCTTGGCATTGCCACATGTACACCCCAACACCACATCATACTATCGTGTCCCCATTGGATTTCAAGGTCCACTTGAAATTCCACCATAATTTTGATTTTACACATGCACAAACACACACACACACACACAATGCACACACACACACCATGTCATGAATTTCATTCCTAACTCCTTCAACTTGACCATCTATGCATTATTTTACTCTCCAACACAAAATTTGACACCATTAATGGTCAATCTAAGCTTTTGTAATCATCATATTTTGGTATTTTTGATGGATTAACAATTTTATTTCATTTCTTCACAAGATAAATCTGTGTTTTAGACCATTTCTTCCAATTTCGTCCTCAAAACCAAAATTGATCTCTTATAGTTATAATATCATCCTTGGAATCTTCATACCAACACAGAAAATTTATCAAGGGCACCATCTACACTCTATAAAAATATATATCCCTCCATTACAAAATTCATAGACATTTCTTTATTGGAATTTTTTTAAACATATATCCTGCAAGCTATATTTTTCCCAATTATTCTCATGGAGGAATTATGTCAAACACTTCAATTACAAAATACAATTCTTCGTGTGCAAGATCAATGTTGGCACATATAGAACCACTACTGTAATTTGGAGTTCTGAAACCATATTGTAATGTACCCAACCATCCATGTACCATTCTTTAGGTAATGGGGTACTCCAATTGCATATTTGAACTTGTCTTCTAATACCAAAATCGATTCTAATATCTGCTTGTAGATGTTAATAGTGGAAGTAATCTACAATAGCCTTAATTATGAATTTCAAAATCATTTATGGATGCAGATTTACCAAGCATACAACCATATTGATAGTGCTAATTAAGCTCATCCAAACAATAATGCCCCACTATAAAATAAATAATACAAGACTATAATATAAACAAAACATTCATAATAGATTCAAAAACTTATTAGTCCTCTAACTAGCTATAAATGAAGGAAATTCATCCCAACCGTAGGCACTTCATCACACTAAATATTTCTATGAGAGAGGCTACCCCCAAGCTAAGGATATTATTCCACAAGGGTGAAGATTCTCATGCACTCTCCTCAATCCACAATTCAAATACTCTTTGGTGCCAAATCCCCCTCTACAACTATCTGAAACTACTAGTACTCTTCCCCCTCATCTTGCACAACACCAAGAATAAGATCCCCTTCTCTACATCCAATTTCTCAAGTTATCCCAATTCCCTTCCAGTGCTCCAACACAACCTGGCCAGGTAATCTCACTACTGATATTCTAGGGACTCTCAGTTGTAGGCCAAGTTCCTCTCACAATGGCATAGTAATAATCAACACTAATTTTCTAATGGAAACTTGCATAGGTAGGCATGGGATCTCAAGTTTCCTCTCTTTTCCCCTCTGTAAAGTACCAACAAGAATATCCGAAGAGTGATTGGAATTATGATGAATGAGTGACCCCTCCCTAAATTAATTCCCACATTTTATATGCAGCTCTTAACTTGCCATGTGGCTCCCCAAGAGAAGTCCACTTTTCACCCTTTAATCCTAGCTTAGAATAATTAAGTAATGATTAAATAAAGAAACCCCCACAAATATGGGTTTAGGGACTTTAGGGCATATTTCTAAATATGGTTTTAAAGTAAGGCTAAGGACTTAAGTTATATAATTCCTCTCCTCTTAGCTCCTTTCACTTACCTCACTTGTGGAATCATACCCCCCTCATCTCTTCTTCATCCTTGTTCATTTGCAGTCGTTGGAGATTTTTATCTTGTTAACCAATGTATGTTCATTACAATATATTTGGTCCCTTGCGACCATATATGTATGGATTCCAACCATTTGATCATTACATGCACAGTTACATTTTGGGGTAAAAAAAGAGGTATTACATATGATCAATTACAGTAAGTTAGGATCATTATTATCAGGTGTTGTTGAAAGCCAACCTTTCAACTAGAAATCAAGCAAAAGATTATAATACACACACATGAAGCCATCAAACAAGAGAACATATTGGGAAAAATGTTCAACTATTTGTATTTGTCTTGAAATAGGTATTTATACATAATGGAGATGGTTGGAGTGTTTACACCTGCTCCAGCTACTCATTTGTTATGCTTGCTTTACATAAACATTAAGATATTCTACTATACACTTCACAATATAATATTATATATGCTGACATAAATGTGGGCCCAAAGGGTCCCTCTAACATCTCCCCCACCCAAAAACTCTTCTTCGTCCTAAAGAGAACAAAGAAATGTGCAGAATCATCCTAGGCCTATGATCTTGCCGAAGTAGTCCTTATTGTGCATCGACCATGCATACCAGTCTGCATGTGTGGATTAGTTGCAACAGGAACCAACTGGATAGGAAGACACAAGTGTACAAGGCTCTATCGTGACATGTTACTCTTTAGCCTCCATCTTCAATCTGGTAGTGGTCGGTCAAAGTATCACCCTCTCACTAAGGCAGTCGACTATCCTCACTGCAAGTATTTATTTTGGTTTAAATCCTCGTCCTTTCTCATCTGGTCGAATTTCCCGCGACTCAGGCATAGAGCTTTTAGCTCTTCGACTTTTTGTACAATTTATCTACCTTCTAACTTTCAAGGTCACAACCTAGGAACTACTACTGCAATTCTGCATTGGGGGGATTAATCAGTTCAGTATTCTTTACATCATCATCTTTATCATTAAGCTCTTTATTGTGTGTTTGTTTGATGTTTGATTGAGCGCCTTCGACGTCTTCCTCTTCCGTGAGGATTGATAATGCCCACAAGTTAAAAATCTATCTACTCATTGTGAATGATCTTGTGATTACTTTGTTGATCGTGGTCGACTGCTTTGAACTTGACTTGACTTGACTTACAAGATTCGGCTAGAGACTGACTTAAATTACAATGGTAGAGAGGATCACCTACCACAAGGATGCACAATGCATCCCCTCTATTTACAAAATTTTTACACTAATCACTTTTAAATATCTATGACTCGATCAACTCAATTTAGACTCGACAACATGACTCCAATTTCATTACATAAAATCTCAACCAAAAATAAAATTCAGCCACATGTATTCCCGACTCAATGTTTGAAAACCTTGACCAAAATTATAAATCGATGTCACTGATAGAACAACCATACTTTACAAAAAGAAGTATCGACCAACAACATTTTATGCGTCAACCATATTTAAGTATCTACCACAATTTACAAATACTTCTTCGACTCAAATTATATCGATAATTAATGATTTTACCAATGAACCTACATGCGGCAATCTCCAAGTCGATTAATTGATTCACATGTGGTAAAAGTTGGTGTGCACATGGTCGAAGCTCTCTTCAAATTGGTCGATTTATTTCCACAAATAGAACTGCATAAATCAACGAACATATTGTTCCAACTGTCGACAGGTTATTGCACTGAATTGCCAATGCCAGGGCTGCTCCACCAATGTTAAAAGTTCAGACCTGTCTAGCTTCCCTTCCTTGGAGATTTCAATTTGCATTTCTTCATTAACTGCCCCAAGATATTCATCAAGAAATTCCTCTAGCGACTTTGTAGACCGAATTTCGTAAGTAAGGGCTCCACATAGACCTTATTTTGTATGGCAACATAAAGGCCGACTATAGAGATCTCAAAGACGAACATATGGACCCCATTCCAAGTCTCTAAAGTAGCAACACATAACTCTTGGGTTGGACCCCATGCCAAGTCTCTAAAGTAGAAACACATGATTCTTGGGTTATTGTATGGTCGATGCACAAGCAATCCTCCATCTTCCTTGTAGGTTTCTTCATCTCATGATTACATGCAGGTTCAAACCACTCTCCATCCACTGCTGGTGCCACCTATGATCGGATGGAGGATGACAATGACACCAATATGTTGAAAGCTAATCTTTCAACCAATAATCAAGAAAAAGACTATAATACACACACAGAAACCATCAAACAAGAGAACCTATTGGGTGGAACGTTCAACCATTTGTATTCATATTGAAATTGGTATTTATACATAATGGAGATGGTTGGAGAAGTTACACCTGCTCCAACTACTCATTCATTAAGCTTGCTTTACATATACGTCAAGATATTCCCTTATGCACTTTACAATATAATATTATATATGATGACATAAATATGGTCCCAAAGGGTGCCTCCAATAGGTGTCATTTGATGGTCAAACTAAATTGAAGGTATGCTTGAGTAATCTAGAGATGAAATATGTAGACCCAACATAGATAGAAGTACTATGTTTTGGCATAAGAGGCCAAATAATCCTTGGAGAAAGGTTGGGAAATATTAAAGAACAGCCCCTAGGGATTCAAGTTGCATCTTCACAAAGAACATTAACCTAGCTAGGATGACTAGTTTAGGTAGGTGGAGTTGCCACCTAATTTTTGGACAAAACCTAGAAAACAAGGAGGGGAAAATAGGTGAGCCTCACTAAATAGATTAGGGATTAATATTGTTAAAGAACCTATGGTTGTTGGGAGATTTATTTTTTCAATGGGAGGTGCTTTCTATGGCCTAGGTGGGTGAGTTATGTCACGTCTATAACACATTTTGGTTTAAAAAATTATTTAATGAAAAAAATATTATGTAGCCTAATACACACACACACACACACACACACACACATATTGAGGGTTAGCTCAAGTGGTCATGAGCAAGACATGAGATCTCTCCCCTAAATTTGGGGAGGTAATGGGTTCGACTCTCTTGATCCCCTCGAGGTTAAGCTTCGTAATCAAGGCTAACGGTTTACACCATTTACCATCCATGAATCATGGGGAAGTACTCAAAGGATTCATTTTAAATTCTATAGCCTAGTATCAAATAGATTGTAACATCCATATCTATATGTTGGCTTAGTATAATATTTTACAAAATTAAAAATAAAGTAATAATAATAATGTTGGAATCTCATTGGTATTTTTTGTTGTTGTTTCTCTATGTTGTTTGTAGTCAATGAATCTATATGTTTGTGGCATTGCACTTAAAGTACTTCGATGTAGGCATTGCACATAAAGTAATTAGGAGCATCTCTACCATATAACAACTAGAATAGATTTTGCTTGTGAAGTTTCTTTGTAGTGGTCATGTATGCCCATAGTACTGCAGGAATTATTTCATCCCAGTCATCCCGATTTGCACAACATACTTTTGTTAGTCCTGCCGCTAATATTTTATTGAAAGTTTCTATTGTGTCATTTGCTTGTGGGTGATATGGACTACTTTTGTGATGCTGGATCGGAATTTCTCGTGTCAAGGTCATGATGGTGCTATAAATTAAATGCATGCCTTGGTCACTAATGGGGATTCCAGGACATCCAAACTGAGTGATTATATTATCGTAAATAAATTGAGTTGTTTTCTCTATGGAGCAATCTGGTACCCGGTGTTGCTTCAGTCCATCTTGTTAAATAATCTATTGCAGTAGCGGTATTTTGAGTGTTTTGCAAGAGGACTAATGGGACCAACAAAATCAACCACCCATTTATAAAATGGTTGCAAGGAATGTACTAGTTGTAGTGGTAGTACATCCTGTTGAGAAGGAATACCAACTCAATGGAAAACGTCACATGCTATTGCATAAGCTTTTTCATCCTTAAACATCATCGGACACCATAATATAGCCTAGAGAATATTCCTTCTAGTCATTTTTTCTGCAAACATGGCCCACTTGCAACACCGACTTGGCATTCCCACAAAATATCATGTCATTCATGATCTAACATGCCACGGTGCAAAATACTATTCATGCCCAATTTATAGTGTTGTCCTGCAATTAGTTGATATCTCGCAGCTCGTACAACTAAGTGGTGCTTCTGAGTCATGAAATATTCATCTAGTGCTTTCCCAATTGTTAGGAACAATGTGATTTATTCTAATTGGTTTGGAATAGCTTCCACTATGAACAAAGTGGCATTAGGTAAGTAATCATCAACCGATCCTTCAACTTTCCTTATTTCTATTCTCAACAAGTGATTAGGCCCGTGATTGTACTTCCCCAACTCGACTATTACCTCAAAAGAGAATTCTTGAACTAAGAGAAATCATCTACAAATAAAACCTTCTGGCACAAGCTTGTTTATTGAGTACTTAAGAGATGAGCGATCTATTAAAAAATTGAAGTGTCCTCCAAGTCAACAGTGGTTGGACTTTTGCAAGGCATAAATCATCTCCAATCCTTCCTTTTCTGTAGTCGTGTAGTTGCATTCAACAAGAGAAAGTTTCCCACTAGAAAAGTAGATGGGATGATCAATGTCACCTTCTCTAGGTTGAGCTAACACACTAGCAAGGGAAATGGCGGATGTGTCAACATGTACATGAAATTCTTTTACCCAGTTAGGAAATGTAAGAATGGGAGCATTGACCATTTTTTCTTTGAGTATTGCAAAATATTTTTTGCAATCTATGGTCTAGTGGAATTCTTCTGCTTTATTCAATAGTTGTTCCAAAGAAATTGTTATAGAAGCGTTGTTAAAAATAAACCATCTGTAGTATCCTATGTGTCCCAAAGTGGAGCACATATGCTTCAAAGAATTAGGGCCCATAATATTTACAATGACAATGATCTTTGTAGTATCTACTAGAACTTAGTCTTAACAAGCAATGTGTCCTAATAAGTTTCCAAAAGGAACACATAAAATTAATTTCTACAAGTTCAAGGATATTTGCATCTGGTGACATCTATCTAACTTCAATCGAAGTAGTGCTACATGATATTTGAGTAGGTTGTATATTGTCCATTCGTCTAAGTATATTTCCAAGAACTTGTGAAGGAACTCCTTGAAGGATTCTATCACAATCCTTGAAAATATGGAAGGTGCATTCTTTAGTCCAAAAGGCTTGACATTGTAAGTGAATGAGCCCCATTCTATCGTAAATGTTTTCATATTATTTTCTTCTTCTACGATCCAAAACTGGTGATATCCCAAGAATCTTTCTATAAAGGAGTATGCTTCATTTCTAACAACTTGATCTAAAACTTCATTGCTGAAAGCTGTTGGAAATAGGTCGTGGACACATGTAGAATTCAAGCTTTGATAATCAACACAGACTCAAATGTATTCAATATCCTTCTTGCTTTGAATTATTATGGGGTTGATCCATTCTTCTTCATCCACTGGGAAAATTAGACCATCGTTCAACATCTAGTCAATTTCCTTCTTTAATGTCTGTTTCACTCGGGGGTTCAACATGTACGTTCGATGCTTCATCGATTCGGCATTAGGATTTAATGCAAACTTCATCTTGCCTAGATCCCCCTGAATTCCTTTGATCTCTGTAAATTTATTTGGAAACAAGTCCTCAAATCCCTTTAGAAGGTAGGTGATCTCAGATACTGTTTGTTCATCCCAGTAGTCTCTTATAGCCACCATTTTCAGCTTGTCTTTTGTGCCATTGTTGACTCTTTATAGCTTCAGAGGCCGTGTGTACAAATATCTATTTGATCTAGTATTTCTCTGTTGTACTTCTTGTGATCGCTCTAATTCCTTGAAAGTTAGGTGGCGCAAGTGCTCCAAGTCATAAAGGTCTAGGTTCTCTTGTTCAACCTTTGTGCAACAGAGAGAGGATTTCATTCCCAAAATCAAGATGAACATACCAGGCAATTCTTGATGAACAAGGAATATATATGAACTTCTTTCATTCCTCAATTCATCAGTGAATAGGGTCTCCCATATTACTGGTAGTGCCTCTGTCATTGAATCACTGGTTGCGGAGAAGAAAAAATCTTTGTAGAATCTTGCACTCAACTTCTTCCAACACCCAGTTTGTCACAATGTTTCTTCATGTATGTACCAAGATTTGGGAATGGGTCCTAACTAATGAAAGAACTAGTGAACCCAAAAATCTAGTTGTAATCCATTTGTGTGCCATTGTTGTTTGCACTCATCGATGTGAGTGAAAGGATTCGTCTATCCCATATAAATTTCCACAACTCTATCACGTGCTTGGAAGATTTAAATTTGAGCATCAAAGCTAGTTGGGCTGTGTCCCAATCAGGTATATCATCTTCATGTGTTTCCCAACATCTTGTAGGAGTTCCTATGAGTGTTATATCCAATAAATCCATCCAATATTCTTCCACAACATAAGAATTCATTTTCTAAAGAAACCCATCCAAGTCATTGATACCATCGTATACTAGAGGATCCGACACTTTTACTCTAGTCCATCAAACTGATTTTATCATTGCACGATGTCGGGAGGATAGTTCATGTTGTCTGTTCTGCTAATCATCCCATGCTTCTTCGAAATCACTATCAAAGGAGCGAATATTTCTCCAACTTACCGAGTCTTCTGTCGTAGAATTCACATAATCCTCTCTTCTCCATGCTGTAAGGGAATATATGTTATCCAAAACATCTATTTCCATGTTCGTTTGTACTGGTTCAATGTACCATAGTCCTTGGAATGGGTTCAAACGTTGTGTAACCTTCATGCCACGGGCCTCAAAAGTCATTGTTCTATTTGTCAAGACGATCACCCCATAGTTCTTGTAGGCCCAAACTATTCCTAGTAATGTTGGTGTTGATGCATGGAAATTTCCCTGCGTTGATTATAGGGGTTCTCCCGGATATAAATTCATGATTAGACCTTAAACCGTTTGGATTAGGGAACCCATCCAATTTCTATCCCGACTACCATTCACTAGTTTTGGGGTTTACTGATTGCATCCCAATCCACCATTTACGATTTTTATTTTAAGGGATGAAATGCAATATGAATTAATATAAGATGCACTCCCAAAACAATACTAACCTATCCTAGATAGGAGCGAGATTAAAAGTACAAGCAGTGGGGTGGCATTGATATACACATTCCAAAATCAGTTAGTTGTAATTTAGAAATGAATAACAATAATAGAATGATTTATGAAAATTAGAATAGTATTAGCATCATAACATTCTGCACCCACAATTCGTAGAAAAAAAGTAACACAGAAATACAAATAAGCAACAAAAATAGAAAACTGTAGGAATAATCCACCAAAAATCATAAAACAATCTTACTACATATAGGTAGGAGATAAAGAGTGAAACAATTCTATTCATTAAAATTCATCCCAATAGCTTATATATTCATTAAACATAAGTAGTTCTTACAATAAATGAGAAGTGAAATCCCCAACCAAAAATTCCTTTTCTCTCCTCCCTCTCTTTGTTTTATAATCTTTACAAAATAAATCCCAAGTGACTCTTTCTCAACTTCCAATCTTTCTACTTGAATGATCAATGCATCCTTTTCATCCTAGATATCTTTTGCTAAGATTTCCAAGGTTCCCTTTTCTACTAGAAACACATCATATTCATGTTTTAATTCCACTCTTTCTCCTCTGGCTTCCAAAATCTGATCTTCTAAGAGACTAATATTTTTTCTAGCTTTGTCTGAATGATCACTCAACTATTGTATATTCAATTCGTTAGGCATAGCAGTGGATACGTTTGTTGATGCTACAAGTGTAGGATCTTGATATGTTCCTTTAACT
This sequence comes from Larix kaempferi, assembly GCA_027924585.1. Lineage (NCBI taxonomy): Eukaryota > Viridiplantae > Streptophyta > Pinopsida > Pinales > Pinaceae > Larix > Larix kaempferi. The sequence continues at coordinate 19,507,207 of BSBM01000397.1, read as the reverse complement.
ACTGGAGTCTCAAGAACGATTCTTCGATTGTGCAAACAGTTTGATATTTTTATGTGTTCTTTGCACAATATGCCTCTTTTACTTGTCGAAGGTGAAGGAACATAATTTCACAACAGAACCATCTTTGGAGGGTGTATACAATCCTATACCCATCTCCTTCAACAAGAAGTGCCCTCTAGTGAGTGAAAGAATCGAACTTGCAACGGTTATTTCTATGTCCATGTCTTGGGGACTGCTATCTTGGGCCTCTTCTTGCAATATTTTATCTTCTTCATCTTTCTTATAAGCTTGTTCTTGCAATGTTATCTCTTCTTCAACTTTCTTGTAAGCTTCTTCCAGTTGTCTTTGCTCCTCATCTTTCCTTTACAATTCTGCATTCTTTTATTTTTCCTCTTGTTCTTTCCTTTTGTAGGATTCTTCCTCGACTTTATTTACCATCTCTATACATTGTGATTATGCTTCAACTTTTCTTTTCTCTTCCCCTTCAATGATTTTATGATCCTTTTCAACTACCTGTTTATGATCTTCCTTCAATTCTTGATGTGTCTCTTCTTGTATTGCTTCTACTGCTTGCTTTCCCTTTTGTCCTTTTGTTGCGATAGTAGTGTCTGCATTTGAGCCTTTTCCTTTCTTCATTCTCTTGGCCATATATTCAAGAGTTTGGGCTCGCCTATATATATTTTTCCTCGAAAAATAACTCTTCAGCATAAGGCCAGGTGAATTATGCTGATGCATGATTATTCAATACCTTCTTCTTACTGTCGTTTCTCCTAACGTTTTCTTTGCCAACTTGGAAGAGGTTTAAATATTTAATTAGCACTTTGGATTCCTTGACTTTGGTCATTTGTAGGCTCCCATGACTATAGGCAAAGGTGTCCATGAAGCTTTCTTGGCCTTTCCCAAAGTGGACCCAATTCCATTTACAAATGTTTTCCTTGTTATTTCCCTCAATACCATGTGATCTGTGACATACTTCGCTAATATGAATGGAGGTGGAAATCCTTTGTAGATGTGCAAGTAAGTTCCTCCTTCCGTCAAGAACCAACCCCCCAAATTTGTAACTTCTTCAATGGCTTCATCAGTCGTGCATTTAGTTGTTTTCTTGTATGTAATTGTATCCAATGGCATGATGAAATATTCACAGATTTGCTTGTAATAGCTAGGGTATTTATGTTCCCATAAGGCTCAACAATAAACATTTATAGGTGGTTATACAATATTCCAACTCCATCCCATGTCAAGGAAATTGTTCAAGGAACAAACTGCATCTAGTAAGTACAAGGAAATGTGGAACTCGGATTGTTGTGAAGGTAAACATGCTTTCCAGTTCACGACTACTTATTCTAAGTTGGACGAGAGAATCACATCCTAGTTGAAATTTGCACCAAGGTGACATGAAAAAATAGGGGCACTGGTCCTATCTTGATATGAGAGGAGTTTGGTTCATCGTACAATCTTCACAATAGGGTTGTGGCTATATGGTAAGGTTGCTTCAACCATTGATTCTAATAGATTCCATCCTCCCTAGAGTGGTACCTCTTGTTTTGACCCTATGTTTTCTTAATAAATGCTATGTAATCAATTTTGAGTTCTTCCACCCACTTAGTTGTCCAATTGAACTCAAGTTCCATTAAATTATAGTACTAATTCATGGTGGATGGATAGAAAGAGGCGATGGCATTTCCAATAACATTCTTGATAATCCGGATATTAACATTCACATGAGAGAGTAACCATCATATTACTTCGGCACACAGGAAAACATTAGACTTGGCTACTACCTTATGTAAACTTGACCTCTTAATATTCTGATAAATAGGTTGGTCTTCATGGTTTTCTTCACAAAGGATATGGTACTCTTCCATCTTGAAAAGTTGATATATCTCTCCCCAATGGTATTTTGCTTCTGCTTTCATGATGCCCTTGATTCACCATATTGCAATGTGGGGCTTGGAGCTCCTTTTTATTTAGCCATATCGTCCTCGTATGAGACTTCTTGAATAGCTTTGGTTTGCATCTTGTTTCTTCGATGAGACATAAGGTTATCCTATGATACATAAGAACTAGCATCACGTTCCATGAAAAACAAATTACATCACTTACAGGTGAAAGAAAACAAACTTCTGGATCCAATGCTTTGTTAACATCCCTAGAAGGGTAATTTTTAAGGATTGTAATATTATACTTAGGTGTAGTATTCTAGGAGATTATTTTGGATTGAAAAAAACATGTATATAAATAGGTAGGCGAATCTTAAAAATGAAACATACAATTTACTACTGAAAATTGTAATTTTTGGCGAATATTATGATAAAAAAACATATTTTATGTAAATATAAGCGATATTAGAGACTAAAAATGGCAAAATAGCGATTTTGTTTTAAACTCCAAAAAATAGCCAATTGATGAAATTTCGCCCCTAAAAATTACCCTGATCCCTAGCCATGGTTGTCTTAAATAATAATTTGGTTAAAATTAACTTCTTTTCAAGGATGTTATAAATTTGAAAAGAACCCTTCATGTCTTTTTAACATTGTTTGTTCTATCCATTACACCCACAAATATAAATATATCAATGAATGACATATTGTCACAAAACATTATCTTTCTTAACGAATGATTTTAAGTCATTTTGTAATGAACTATTAACTCTAAATCAAACACCCTTGGAAACACCAAAATTGGGTTGCTCAGTAGTGAAAACAAAAGCTGATTTTGTTTGGAAGCAATGTTTCACCCTCTATCTATTCATCATTTTCAAACGGCCTGACCTTTAAAATTTTGGCAACATTCTATCCTATAGGTCTTGGGGTGTGGAAATTATAACAAAATTCCCTTTCCCCACACTTAACCATGTCCATCAATCCTAACAGATCCCTATACATGTTATTCTTCAACAAAAACCCTTGAGAGCTACCTAGGATCTAATAAGAATTTATCTTGACCCTCACCGAAAACCACCAATGTTTAGATGGGATAATGTTTTGTATTAACCATGGAAAATTATTGTTGGTTATGGATTTAAATCGTAACTACCACTGACTTTGCATAATTTATTTCTTAAGATGGCCTCAAAAATTGTTGAGGGGTTCACTAATTTTATGGTGTAGCTATTTGGGCAAGAAGATGATCACAAACTAGGGTTTAGATGAATCCCAAAGGTGAAGGTCATTTATTTATGAGATTAGTGTGAAATTTTTTAAAAAATAGGGGTAGCTAATAGGTATAGGCATACATAACTATTGGCTGGAACACTAGATAGGTGTACCACTCTACTTTGAGTTCCAAGTTCTTTATCCTATGTGCTTAGTCTGTTCACTCCTCGTCGACTAGCACCCACTCACTGTGTGTAAAATGAATGACCATGATGGAGGGCGATGCCCTTTTTATATCACTTATTCCCTTTTTCCCTTGGGGTGAATTTTGTAAATCTTCATTGACAGAGGGGTTAATCCTATTATGTTTTCATATCTTATACCAATGGTCATTTAGGTTTTCATGCACCTCATTTTGGCATGAATGTGCCTTCCTCGCCACAATGTATTTGCGGTATCTTATTTTCTAGATCGAGAAGTGACAAGATGGAAAAATTTGGCTTTTCCAATGCTACATCACCAGTGACATTTTGACTTTTCCTATACAATTTCTTCGGTGGATATCATTTTGGGGGCACACCCATTTCGGTGAGAAATCACTTTTTTTCCACTTGCTCAACGATAATTTTACTTTTTTTCCACCATGCTTTGTAAAAATTCACATTTCTCTGTCGTCTTGTATTGATGCTTTTATCATATTTTTGTTGCCATTTATAGATGAATTTCCCAATTTTTCACTGTCGTGTATCAGTGAACCTCATAGTTTTTTGTCGTCGTGGATTGGTGCTTTTATCACCTTTTTCGTTGCAGTGTATCGATATTTTTTTCATTTTTTCACCACATCTCTTCGGAGATATTCCTATGCTTTTCACTACAAAGCATCAACAATCTCTTCACTTTCTCGCTACCATGTTCCAACGAAAATCTCAGTGTTTCACTGCAACACGCCAACGAACTTCTCACCTTCTCACCACATTGCTCCATACTTAGTCAATTTCTAAAAAACATTATGATGCCCAACCTCCTCTTAAATAAATATGTCCCTCTCAAGATGATTCATGAATCAAGCCTCTTGCAAAATACTTAACACGCTTAGAAGGAGAAACCAGGGTTTTATAAGGCAATGTAAAAAAATTCGAGAGGGGACCCCATTATCCCCTAGGATAGAATGGGGATGGTAGTTGCAAGCATAACAACTAGATATGGATCAATCCCGCTCATAATATCAATCACTTCAAATTTGGTGAAGGCCTTTATGACTTCCAAATCTACTTCAACATTCTCCAACTTGTCAATCGGAAAGATGCGATACTGATTTTCCATTCTCAAGTCAATAGGAGAGTAGACAAGGAAGGATAGTCCATATCCTCCTAGGACTTCTTTGGGAGTATGTTAACATCATATCCCAAATATAGAATCACATTCTTGATGTTGTATCCATGGAATTGAGAATCCAATCAGAATTCCCATCCAGTTCTCTTCCTCCTCTGCTTCTTTACAAATCGAGTTGTCCTTTTCGGAAGTGGGGAATAGATTTCTTTATCGGCTTCCGCAACACTGTTCATTTTGAGAAGGGTTTTTTGTAACTTGTAAGTTGCACTTTCATCCATCAAAATATCCATTAGTAAGGTGAAGCACAAAGAAACAAAATATTTTACCTTCCCAGAACCTATATCTCTTCCGCAAACTCTCAATGTGTCATCCATTCTAGTATTCCAAGATGGTTGTGCCACCTCTCTAGTTGGTGGAGTCGACATTTGATTAAACATTCAAACATCATACCAGTAAATTGATTTTTGGTGTATTGGGTCGTACTTCACCATTTGTGGTGATGCTTTTCTTATTAGAGGTGAATTCGACCTGTTTTTATTTGCCCCCATTCTTACTCCTCCTTGGGTAACAACAAATCCTTCTATACAGTCTTCTCGTGGCTCAGAGTTGATCAAATTGATTAGTCATCTTGCGAGATCTTCCCATTTTTCAATAATTTCTAGGAACTCTTCAATATTATGTGTGTTCATCTAACAATAGTTGCACCATGGTCTCTTAGGTAAGACACAGTCTCGAGCTATATGTCCCATCTCTTTACAATTGTAGAACTGAATTCAGGCATGTACAACCTCCTCCTAGTATAGCTACAAAGCCTCTTTCGTGTCCTATGCCTCCTCCTCTTACTTATGGTTGACTTGATACCTGGTATATGGAGCGGTCTATCCTTTCTTTCAATGCATCCAAGGCTCTAAATTTATATGTACTATGTATTGTAGATATGCAAAATTCATAGACTATGCTATATTTAGAACCGAAGAGTAGTTTTGCAAAATTGGGAAGAGTTGTGGTGAATGGACAAATTCTCTACAAATATCGCAATAATCATTCGGATAATAGATCTGCGTATCCAGATATGTGGGACGACCAGTTGATGAAATGGGTTTGATACAACGACTTGGGAAACATTTGCACTTGGTTTGCTGGTAAATGGCCCTCCCTGTGTGTTATTCCTCTCCTCATTCTGATACATGATGGCCTTCCATCATACATCCTATGCAACATAACCATTTGTTGGCACAAAATGGAGATTGGGGTTCTTGTGTAGGGGCCAACAAATGGTGTCGTTGTAGTCTAGTGTGCTGGAATTTTCAATCCCCCGAAGGAGAAGGTCTCACTTGAAGCATAGCCAAGCCCTGTGTAGAATAAGGAGGCTTAACTACGGGGATGAATAAGTGACTATCACTGTTTATAATATCATGACATAGATTTATCAAACATGATTAATCATACATAAATCAGAGATACGCAATAGACATTAAGCAAAGAAAATAAATTATTACACATCATGTGCATAGAAAATTTAAGGGGCCCAATAATCTTCATTTATATTAATCAACAAATCTTTGATACAATACATATGACCGACTCTACAGCCTCAATCTACTATCCGCAGAATGACCCTTCGCGGAATTACATACTTCAACAAAACCCATGATCCAATTACATAGCCTAGAACCCAAACTTAGACAAGAGATTATCTTCATCCAAAACTCGGATATGCTTCTACTTTGCTGCTCTCTTCTTTCCTCATCAATTCTCTTCTTCTTCTTAGTTCCTCCTCTTATTTCACTTGACTTATGTTCTTTAAATAGTTGTGGGAGCGAACCCCAAACAATATTGGTCGTTGGATGTTTCCATAACTTCCTCCTTGTATCCTGCACTATCTTCTGTGATTATGGTCCTTTCAAAAAATGAAGGAGCCAACAATGGTGGTCAACTAGGTAGGTCATCTTGCGGGAGGCATAAATTCCTCATATGAACTTTGATTGAGGTGATTATTGGACCATTGGAAAGGTCTAAGAGTGTGTAATAGCGCCAAGGGGCACTACACAAGCAATGTACTTTTGATCCCAAAAAGCATTGTTCAACCCCTCAAATAGGCACCAGAAGGTTCCGGACCCCAAATATGCAAAGTGAGACCTACTCCTAAAATGGACCTTACAAGCCAATTCATCCAATATTTCCACCCAGAAAGCACCAAAATAGATGAAAATTTATATATTGATCAATTTCATATCAACTAACCATGCACACTTCCTCCACTCCTTACAAAAAGGAATATATATACACTATCTTAGCGATGGATCTCCCATCGTATCTTGTGCTAAATGCACAGTTGCACCACTCATTAGAAATGCAGCGGGGACATTAACTAAATCAGGGCCTCTAAATTCTGCCCCATAAGCATAATTATGAATTAATAACATCTAAAATGCATGCGAAAATATGTAAATAAAACACACAGTGGAATAACTCAATCCACACACATAACATGCAATTACAGGCATATAAATAAAATCATTACACATCAGAGACATAAGAATACTTATATTTAAACAAAGAATATCCAAGCAACTGGTTGTGTAAGAGCGATTTTCCAACCAGCCGTAGGCACTCTGTCCAGCTTATACCCTTTCTGTTGAGAGGCCACCCCCAAGCTGGGCTGTGAGGCCACCAGGGCGAAGGAAACACCTACATCTTCTCTCTCTCATCCCACTGTTCTCTCTATGCTTAGCCAAAATCTCCAACAAATCTCTACAGTGATCTCTCTAAGCCATCACATCCATGGCACTCCTTCGAACTTCCCCACACAACACAAGGAATGCATTTCCCTTCACTGATCCGCAGTTCCCTTAGGAAATCCAACCATTACAGTTCTTACCAGTGTGTGTAGTAATAGTCCAACCTGTTGTATGCTATTGGAAAACCTCCTGCAACATTAATCCATGGATTCTCAAGCATCCAAAAGTAGAAAATACTCAATGGGTAAGGGTTCCTAGCTTTCCCAACCTCCCTGCTCACCTACAACCATCTAATTTCCCTTCCAAAAATGCATCTCTATCTACAAATTAGAATTTCTAGGTTAAAACAGTCTGTTAATGGACATGAAAAACAATAGGAAAACTCTACGTAGTGTAGAAACATGCATGAGAGAGAATGATCAAAAGAGTGTTGACTCCAAGGATATGAGGTAAGGTTGAAAAGACAATTGACCTAGCTTCTGACCATAGAATAAATAGGACTATTGACAACTGACATAACTGTCACAACCCCCATGCTTCAATAACTACATGAAGTCACTTTTCCCACCAACCTCACATATGCATTCAATGATTGGGTTTGTTAGTCAATAGAAAGTAATTTCTCATGTCCCCTCAACAGTGAACATTGGATCACGTTCCTAACCCATCCAATCCCTTGGGTTGAGGAGACAAATTCATTTACTATGGGGTTAATTTTGAATTGCGGGCATTTAATTAATTAGGAGTGTGAATTAATTTTTGAATAAATCTTATTATGCATTTGGAATAATTAGTTTTCAAGCATTTAATAATTTTATCATAAATAAATGAGGATAATGCTCCACTAGGGCGCATTAGTGGATGAGGTTGACTTGGAGATGACTTGAATAAGAAGTTAAGAAGAAAGCATCCAAATCTAGAAAATCAGGAAAAGGGAAAGAAAGATGGAGCAAATAAAAAAAGCAACAAAAACTCAGGAAAAGTAGCATAAAGCCGAAAGTAGCACAAAAACATAAAGAAGGATAAATCAGAAAAGCAGGAAAGTCCAAAAAATCAGGATAAATAAGAAAAGTTAGAAAAAGCAGAAAAATCTAAAGCAGAAAGCAGAAAAGCAAGCAAAAAACAAAAAAGGAGGAAAGCAAAGGAAAAAGGAAAAAGGAAGGAAAGCTAGCTTTCATTATCCACTCATGAGAGCGCATTATCCAAGTATACTTTCTCCTCACGTCATCCTCCCTCTATAAATAAAGTATTGCACACCCCCTTCACATATTTTGTCAGTTTGAGTTTTGGTTTGAGAGCAATTGTGACTCAGAGACTTGGGAGATGTGCCCCTAGTCAAAGCTGGGTAATGTGCCCCTGCTTCCCGTGAGAGGATGATGGAATTCAGAAATTTTCATTGAGTTTTATTGCAGTTATTTTATCTGATCCAATTGTGTTTTGAAGATGAGAAGAAGTGCCATTAAGTTTGTGATTCGAATCTTCAAGATTTCTGTTGATTTTCAGTGCTAGATTGTTGTGTGGAGAGGAGGAAGTTTATTGTGATATTATGAGAATACTCTTGGATTACATATGATTTAATTACAGTACTTATGATACTTTGATATAATTTAGAAAGTTTAATATTACAAAAGTCTGAAATATTCTGAGTTTTCTACACCCCTTCTAGATTTGCATAGAATTTGACTAGTTTCCAGATTGTTTTAATAAATGAATCAATATAGATCCAAATGAGTTGATTTATGTTCCTGATATTATTTAATATATTAAATGACTCAATACATGTCTGATATAATAAATTTGTGATCCTTCATTGCATGTTTGGGAGTTCCTGAAATTAACTAGTTGTGCAATCCTCGAATGTCATTTTGCTTGCATCTTTGTGAATATTTCTCAGAAATTCCTATAAAATTATGGAGTGATCCATGACTGTATATTGACTTATATTTCATGTTTATTATACTCCCTAATTCATAATCCTTCATCCATAGCTTCTAGTCAATCAATAGAGTAGTACTAGTCTGCATGTGATGGGGTGCCCAAGAGCATTGCAATAGATTTCAGCCTTGCTGATTTAGACACATAAATGGTCCCAGTACTTTGTTCATAGGTATTAACATCTATAATATTCTTCCTTCCATCCATATATTTTGATCTTTCCCACCCACAGTCAAACTAGCTCCCTGAACCATTGTTTTAATTGATTCTCTAAGGAAGTAAGTTTTTGTATCACTAATCTTGGTTGATACATTACAGTGGTATCAGAGCATGGTCATATGAACCTACTCTTAAATTATTTCTATGATTCCAAGAAGATACTCGGATTCTAAGAAGAAGGATACTTTGTCAGAAGGAGAAGAGGGAGAAGAAATAAATTCTACTGAAGGGAAACTGCAAGGAGAGTCAGACATGTCTCACAATGAAGACAAAGATGAGTTAAAACTCTTTGTTCAAATCATGATGAAAGGGTTTCAAGACATATCTCACAATATTATTCAGTCCGGGAAAGAGACCAGAGAGTTCTTATCTCAGCAGCTAGGAAACAAGAATGGAGAGGGGAGCAACAATGGTACCCCACATGGCGGGAGGAAGACCAATAGTGGCCATATTTTCTCATGAACTGGGACTCACAATATCCCTCAAGAATTCAATATGGAATCTCAACCTCACTCTAGGCCTACTATGCCCAAGTTTACTGAAGAACAAAGAGAGGAACCTAAGGTTCGAAATGGAGGTCTTGCTTCATCGGAAGACAAATATGTTGAGTACCTTACACTGAATAAAGAATGCAGAAGTGATTTACCATTCAAATACTTCTGTGATCTACAGTACAATTCCAACCCAAGAGGATGCTTGCGGATGCAAAATTAGAACTATGAGCTAAGAAATTCTATTGGTAAGATTTATTTACCTTATTTTGATGGTTCATAGAAATGTACTACTAACTCTTGGAGTCAGAAGCTTGATACATATTTTCAGTTGAATCCAATGGCTGAGAGAGATGCCATCAAGATGGACACCCTACACTTGGATGGAGAAGCAAATGACTAGTGGTTTCATGGCCTAAAACATATTGGGCATGATCAAGTGACCACTTATGAAGAGTTCACAAGAAGGTTGGTTGAAATATTTGAAAGAAGAGATCCTGATATCACAATCAGGGAACTAGCACATGTGAATCATACTAGAACTCCTCAAGCCTACATCTATGAGTTTCAAAAACTAGCCGTGATGGTCTCTGATATTTCAGAAGCTAGATTGATCCTGTTGTTCATTGAAGGGTTATCAGAACCTTTGAAATTTTTGGTGAAGGCTTACAAACCCTCTACCTTGAAAGATGCACTAAGTCGAACCAAATACTTGCAAGACTCTATTCCGAGGACCAGATTTCCTCCTAGGAATGTTGGTCCTACTCAATTCAAGAATAAAAGGCCACCCATGAAGAGTCCTTCTGGAAACTTTAGAAATGATAACTATTCAAAGGATCGAGATGAATTGAGAAGAAGGAAGTTGTTCTTCACCTATCAGGAGCCATGGGTTCTAGGAAACAGATGTGCTAAATGAAAATCACACTACATTGAATTTTACTCAGAGAGAGAATCTAAGGAAGAAGAAGAAGAGGCCACAGTATATGCAGAAGTGGCCTATGAGACTGCAAAAGAAGAACCTATCCCCGAGGTGAGCAATATTGCAGTGCTTTCAGGGGTAACTTGCTTCCATACACTCAGATTCAAAGGAGTGGTTCAAGGACAATCAGTCACTACGTTAGTGGATGGAGGAGCAACACATAACTTAATTGATTGAACTCTGGTTGAAAGGAGGAAGCTACCTATTGAAAATTTTGGAGGCTTCACTATTATCATTCCAGGTAATCATTCTATGAACTGTTGTAGATGGATTCCTAGATTGCATATTTTTATAGGAGAACATACCATTAAAGATAACTTTTATGTTGTGGATGTGGTTGATACTAACATGGTTTTGGGAGTACAATGGTTGTATTCCATTGGGAAGCATTCAATAGACTACCAAGTTCCTGAGATGATCTTCAAGGGAGAATATGGGAAGGAGGTAGTGTTGAGAGGGATCAACACCTACCCAAAACAAGTGGTAAGTGCACACGGTATGAGATCCATATTAAGGCATGGAGACATTGAATGGGCCGCAAAATTCCTAATCACCACAAAGGGTACCTCACTGGAAGTATCCCAATATCCAGAAGACATTCAAAAGTTGCTCCAAAAGCATAAGAAGTTGTTTGGGGACCTTCCTCATGGTATCCCACCCGATAGAGGAGTGGATCATAGAATTGAGTTGGAGATAGGCACCTCACCTATCAAAGTACATCCCTACAATCACCCGAAAATATTCAAGGATGAGATAGAGTGAACCATCAAGGAACTGCTTGACTTGGGATTCATTAGACCGATTTCAATTCATTTTTCCTCATCGGTAATCCTTGTGAAGAAGAAATATGGGACCATGAGGATGTGCATAGACTATAGAGCTCTCAACAAGAAGATTATCAAGAAAAAATATCCTATTCCAAGGATTGATGATCTTATGGATGAGCTCTATGGGGCCAAGTACTTTTCAAATATTGATCTTCGATCTGATTACCATCAAATTAACATGCAAGAAGAAGACATCCAGAAGATAGCCTTCCGGCGTCACCATGGGCACTTTGAGTTTTTGGTTATTCCTTTTGGCCTAACCAATGCACCTGCAACTTTTTAATCTTGCATGAACAAAGTGTATAGCGGGCAGCTCCGTAAGTTTGTACTTTTTTTCTTTTATGATATTTTGATCTAAAGTAGAACTTGGGAAGAGCATTTGCATCATTTGGATATTGTACTAACAATCTTGGCAGAAAAATATTTATATGCAAAGATATCCAAGTGTGAGTTCAGAATGACTAAGATTTTGTATCTTGTTCATGTGATTGGGAAAGATGGAGTTAAGGTTCACATGGAAAAGATCCAAGCTATTTTAGATTGTCCAAGTCCTAAAAACCTCATTGAACTAAGAGGTTTTATTGGGTTATGTACCTACTACCGGAAGTATGTCAAAGGATTTTCCAAGTTGACATCTCCTTTAACATACCTCACTAAGAAAGGAGCTTTCCATTGGTTAGAAGAATCCAATCAAGTATTCAATAGAATGAAGGACGTAATGAGCAGTTGTCTTGTTCTTTAACTTCCATATTTTTCTCAACCTTTTTTTCTTGAGTGTGATGCTTCAGGGAATGGAATTGGAGTAGTATTGATGCAAAATAAGCACCCCTTGGCCTTTGAGAGCATAAATTTGTAGCCCCGTGAAATATTATATTCGGTCTATGACTCGGAGATGCTAACCATCATGCATGCGCTAGTAAAGTTTAGACAGTATTTGGTGGGGGGTAAGTTCATTATCAAGACTGATCACAACAATTTGAGGCAATTCTTAACCCAAAAAAAGCTTAATAATAGGCAACAGAAGTGGGTAAGCAAGCTCCAAACATTTGACTTTGATATTGAATATAAGAAGGGTAAGATGAACATTGTAGCTGATTCTCTTTCTAGAAAACCATCATTTGCATTGCTCAAATTTTATGATGATTAGAAAGTAAATCTTGGGGTAGAGTACACAAAGAATCAGTTTGCTTGTGATTTTTTTGATTGATTAAATCATGATGATGCTTACAATATTCTCAATGATATTATCTATTATAAGGATAGGATATTTTTAGTTCCAGAATCCATACTAAAGAAGAAGATCATTGAGGCTTACCATGATGTGACTCTAGCAGGTCATCCGGGGTTTGTGAATACTTACAAGAAAGTGAAGGAAAGGTTCACTTGGAAGGGGTTGAAGAAGGAGGTGATGGAGTATGTTAGATAATGTGTGGCATGTCAGAAAAATAAGGTATATCATACTCATCCAGAATGGCTCTTACAACCACTTCCTATTCCTGAACAAAAATGGGAAAGTGTATCGATGGATTTCATCACCGAGCTCCCAAAAAGCCAAGGTAAAGATAGTGTTTTTGTTGTGGTTGATAGGTTGAATAAATATGCACATTTATTTGTTGTCACAACTAATAGTTAAACCAACTAAGTGGCTTAACTTTTCATCAAAGAAGTATTCAAACTTCATGGCATACCCAAGTCCATCATCAGTGACAAATATAACAAGTTCACTAGCAATTTTTGGCAAGAATTGTTCAAGTTAGCGGGGACAAGTTTGGACATGAGTACCAGCTACCATCCACAGAATGATGTACAAACAGAAAGAGTGAACCAATGGCTAGAAGGGTACTTAAGAAACTATGTTACCGGCCAGAAAAATTCATGGACTATTTGGCTCCATCTAGGAGACTTTTGTTACAACACTACTTTTCATCTCTCAATTGGTATGTCTCCCTTCAAAGCTCTATATGGATATGATGCACTCACTTTTGTTGATCTGATATTTGGTGTCTACAATACACAGAAGGAAAATGATTGGATCAAATAGAGTCAAGACGTACTCATAACCCTCAAAGACAACTTGCGGGTAGCACATAATAGGAAAAAGGTGTATGAAGACAAGCATAGAATTGAGCGAGCTTTCCTAGTTGGAGATATGGTATATTTGAGGTTCCATCCCTATAGAAATTCCTCATTGAAGTCTAAGGGGGATGATAAGTTGCATCCAAGGTTCTATGGCCCCTACCAAGTCTTGAGGAGGATCAGGGAAGTGACTTATGAGCTAGAGTTGCTTCCAGGCAATCAGATTCATAATGTTTTCCATGTGTCCTGTTTCAAGAAGGAAATAAAGCAGCTAGTCAAGATTTCACAAGACTTTCCACCCCTTGATGTTGAAGTACATTTGTTGCTAACCCCTGAGAATATTTTGGAGGTCCGAGAGAAGAAGCTAAGGAGCATAATCCTTAAGGAAATTTTGGTGCAATGGGAAGGACTGCCTAGTGAGGATGCTACTTGGGAAGGATAACACATCTTACATCATCTCAGTTTGAAATTGCTTGAGAAAAAATAATCTTGGGTGGAGAGGACTGTCATGTCCCCTCAACAGTGAACATTGGATCAGTTCCTAACCCAACTAATCCCTTGGGGTTAGGAGACAAATTCATTTACTATGGGGTTAATTTTGAATTACAGGAATTTAATTAATTAGGAGTGTGAATTAATTTTTTACTAAAGTTTATTATGCATTTGGAATAATTAGTTTTCATGCATTTAATAATTTTATCATAAATAAATGAGGATAATGTTCCACTAGGGTGCATTAGTGGATGAGGTTGACTTGGAGATGAATTGAAGAAGAAGTTAAGAAGAAAGCATCCAAATCTAAAAATTCGGGAAAAAGGAAAGAAAGATGGAGCAAATCAGAAAAGCAACAAAAACTCAGGAAAAATAGCATAAAGCAGAAAGAAGCACAAAAGCATAAAGAAGGATAAATCAGAAAAGTAGGAAAGTCTAGAAAATTGGGATAAATAAGAAAAGGCAGAAAAAGCTAAAGCATAAAGCAGAAAAGCAAGCAGAAAACGAAAAAGGAGGAAAGCAAAGAAAAAAGGAAAAAGGAAGGAAAGATAGATTTCATTATCCACTCATGAGGGTGCATTAGCCAAGGATACTTTCTCCTCAGGTCATCCTCCCTCTATAAATAAATTATTTCACACCCCCTTCACATATTTTGTTAGTTTTAGTTTTGGTTTGAGAGCAATTGTGCCTCAGAGACTTGGGAGATGTGCCCCTAGTCAAAGCTGGGTGATGTGCCCCTGCTTCCTATGAGAGGATGATGGAATTCAGAAATTTTCATTGAGTTTTATTGCAGTTATTTTATCTGATCCAATTATGGTTTGAAGATCAGAAGAAGTAATGAAATTTGTGGCTTGAATCTTCAATCTTCTTGTTGATTTCCAGTGCTAGATTGTTGTGTAGAGAGGAGGAAGGTTATTGTGATATTATGAGAATCCTCTTGGATTACATATGATTTAATTACAATACTTATGGTCCTTTGATATAATTCAACAAGTTTAATATTACATAAGTCTGAAATATTCTGATTTTTCTACACTCCTTCTAGATTTGCATAGAATTTGACTAGTTTCCATATTGTCTTTAATAAATGAATGGGTATAGATCCAAATGAGTTGATTTATATTCCTTATGTTATTTAATATTGTAAATGACTCAATCCATTTCTGATTTAATAAAAAATTTATCCTTCATTTCCTGTTTGGGAGTTCCTGAAACTAACTAGTTGTGCAATCCTGGAATGCCATTTTGCTTGTATCTTTGAGAATATTTCTTGGAAATTCCTATAAATTTATGGAGAGAACCATGACTATATATTGACTTATATTTCATTTTATTATCCTCTCTGAGTCATAATCCTTCATCCGTAGCTTCCAGTCAATGAATAGAGTAGTACTAGTCTGCATATGCTGGGGTGCCCAAGAGCATTGCATTAGATTTCAGCCTTGCTGATTTTGACCCATCAATGGTACCGATACTTTGTGCAGAGTTATTAACATTTATCATAGTCTTCCTTCCATCTAGAGCTTTTGATATTGCCCACCCACAATCAAACTAGCTCCTTGAACCATTGTTTTTAATTGATTCGCTAAGGAAGTAAGTTTTTGTATCACTAATCCTGGTTTGTACATTACATAATTGGCGTATTTAAGGCACATGGAATATTTTGGATGAGTTTTAAGGTTGAAACTTGGCAACATAGGATTTAGTTTCCCCATATGCCCCCCTTTCCTCTTCCCCTTTGGTGGAATCATAGCCCCTTTGGTGCTCTTTACATAGCCATCTTGGACCATTTTATTATTTTCCAACATAATATATAAATACATTTCGAATTGGCATATTGAGCCAACCATATGGTCCAAATAAAAATATATACATCATAAATGCCTAGCGATTCACTAGTCCGGCCTTGGCCTTGAGCTTCGCACTAGGGATCCATACTAGCATATTTACGTCATTTACATAATTTTGATTAAATACATTCCAAGTCAAAACTAGGGGGCATAGACTAAAGCAAGGAAATTTTTAGGGGCAAAATTTCGCTTCCAAAAAATAAATTTGTTATTTTGTCATTTTTAGTTTCTAATATAGCCTATATTTACATAAAATATGTTGTTTATCATAATATTCTCCAAAATTTACAAGTTTCATTAGTAAATTGTATGTTTCATATTTAATATTCTCCTACCTATGTGTATATATGTTTTTTTCAATCCAAAATAATTACCTAGAATACTATACTTAAGTATAATATTATAATCCTTAAAAAATACCCTAGACTAAACAGAAATGAAGTGTTGGAAAAATGTATGATTGTAAGATACAACTCTCTATTTCTTGTGAATTTCCCCATGAGGTTAAGAATAAATGCATGGTTATAAATTAATCTTGTGATGCTCCTAGCCTAATCAGTGATTTTCTTGATAAAGGGTCAAGAAACTTTTTCCCATATCCTCAAGCATTAAATCAATGCAATGGGCAATACATGGAGTCTAAAACAAAGTGTAGTTCCTCTCAATTAGAAAATCATTGAAAAAAACATAATTAGTTGTATTATATGTTATTATATATACAACATTTTGCACACCAATTCCTTGAACAATCCTATCCAATAATTCACACAAAAATGCCTCATCTTTCACATATGCCAATGCATCAACAAGTTTAATAAACATTATACCACCAGGAAAATGTACAAAATAAATTGAGGGTCCTACCATTATCATATGTCCAACGATGGGACATCACCGTGCATCTAGTGATCTGCCATAATTTCTTTAGGTCCTCCAATGTAGTATTGATAACATCATTTTCTTCTTGAAGAATTAAATGTCTTCCTCTCGAATTCTCACATGGTGATATCCATATCTTAAGTCAATTTTGGAGAAGACTTTGGCTCCCTCGACTTGATCAAACAATTCATCAATTCTTGGTAATGGATATTTGTTTTTAACAGTCAATTTGTTAAGTTGACGGTAATCAATGCACATCTGCATAGTCCCATCTTTCTTTTTCACAAAAAGAATAGGTACTCCCTAGGGTGATACACTCGGCCTAATGTACCCTTTCTCAAGCAAATCATGTAGTTGAATCTTAAGTTCTACTAATTATGGGGTACTCATTCGTTATGGTTCCTTTGAGATAGGTATTGCTCATGGAACTAAGTTTATAAAGAAGTATAAATTCCTTTTAGGTGGTAGCCCCAATATTTCATCCAGAAATACATCTTTAAACTCTGTCAAAATAGGAAAATCCCCCATTTTCTGTTGTGTTTCATCTTTACAGTTTTGAATGCTTACTGCATACATTTTACAACCTTTTCGGACATTTATTTTGAGTTGTAATACATAAATTTCTTGCACATAATTCTTTCTAGGTTTCACTTTTACTAGCACGGGATTTCCTACATCATCAATACATGTGATAGTCTTCTCTAAACAATTTAGGATTACATGTTTCCTATCTATCCAATCCATCCCAATCAAAACATCATAGGATCCAAGAGGTAAAATACTCAGTTATGCAATAGTTTTCAAACCATTTAAATTCAAGAAATAGTCTTTGACTAAATCATAAAATCTTCTTTTAGTGCCAGTAGCTAATTGTACCAGCCATGTTTTAGTGTGTTTGTTTTTCTATATACCGCATTTTTCCACCATTTTGGGGGAGATGTAACTATGACATGCACTTGGATCAATCAAAATAGAAACATAATGCATAGATATTTACCTTCTATCTCTATCATAGATGGCCAGAACTCTGCTTGACGATCCTCTAATGTTGCACAGATTCGAGGAGTCATTTCCATATCATTAACATTAGGTTCTTCTTGCAAATTATTCAACACCTCGCCCTTCTGATTAGGACAATCTCTAAGGAAATGAGGTCCTTGACATTCCCAACACTGCACCATTCCAGGTACTGTTTTTTTCCTAAGTAAGGAGTTGATTTGTTACCACTTTGGGATGGGATATTTGACTAATACTCAATCTTAGTAAGAGTTTTTGTGTTCTGGAAATTTTTATTCATTGGAAATTTGATACTCTGATTCCGATAAGTTGCTGTTTTAGTTCCCTTTTTTCTACATTCAGAAAATGTCTTTTTAATATTTCGAGTTCTTTCCTTATGTTCTGCTCTGTTTTGACTCTGCTCATAGCACAATCTGGCCTTGTATAAGGCTTCATCCAGATTCTTGAGGGCATCAAACTCTATTTTGTTTGCAAAGTAAGCTAGCAAGCAACTTAAGAGCCTCTGAATTTTAGTTTTATCTTCATTAATATAGGGAACATAGTGTAATAATTCCATAAATTTTGTAATTAACCCGTCCATAGCCACATAACCCATTTTCAACTCATGAAATTCTTTGATCTTTTTATCATAAAATATTTATGAAAGGTACTTTTACTTAAAAAGTCTTTTAAATTTTGACCAATTAATCTTACCTTCCTTTATTCCTTTGGTGAGTTTCAAATCTGTCCACCAACGAGCAACCTTTCCGTTAAGGTTATCAATTGCTAAACGAGCTCTTAGTTCACTTGGGTAAGCATAAACATGGAAGTATTTAGACATTCCAAGTAACCATCCTTTTGCTTTCTCACCTGAATCATGTTCACCATCAAATATGGGTGCCTTATTCTTTTTGAATTCACCCTTCAATTCTGAGTGATGTGAGTGTTTCGACTTTTTACAATATCGAGGTGGAGATGAGGACTCGGAAAAGCTAGTACTATAACTACTTCTTTCATATTTATAAGAGGAAGTTGATTCATATGGTTCCTTCACCTTACCGTTTTACTGCTTAGGATATCCTCCCATTGTGTTACTAGAATTATGGACTGGGTTATGCTTCATTTCAGTTAAATTCTGTAGCAATACTACATTTGATTCCTATTGTTCTTGTTCTTCCTTTAAATTATCTGCTTTAAAACTCTGCAGTTCAGATTTCAAACTTTGCATTGTATTTGGGGTATGTGATTAATAGAGGGGAACTCAAGATTGATCTTGCAAATATGGAGGCCATCACTAAGTGGCCAACTCCAACAAATTTCACTGAATTTAGGAAATTTTGGGGGCGAACACAATACCTTCGAAAGTTCATAGCTTTATTTTCAGTTGTGGCTACACCTCTCCATGTTATAACATCAAGCAACATCGGGTTCTAGTGAGGAAAGAACCAGCAGAAAGCCTTTGAAGAGCTCAAGCAAAAGATTAGTCAGGCACTAGCTCTCGCACTGCCCAACTTACAGAAGCCTTTTGAATTGGAGACAAATGCAAGTGGGTATGCCATGGGAGAGTATATAATGCAAGTATAAAGTCCAGTATTCTCATTCTAAAATATTTCATGGGGGAGTCCTAAACTACCATACCTATGATAGTGAACTCTATGCCCTAGTTCAAGTTTTTAAGAAGTGGAAGCACTATCTAATGGGAAAGAGACCACCATTCACACATATCACCAGCCACTACAATATTTGTAGGATGATAGTAAGCTAAATTAGACCAAACATTATAAGTTGAAGGGATTATTACAACAATTCCATCTAATCATCAAATATAAGAAGGGAATTACAAACAAGTTGGAAAGCATGCTCTCAAGGCCACCTACAACCAAGGTTGCAGCTTTGGGAACTCTTATTCACATGGAGCATTACACCAATGATGCATACAAGGAGGAATACACATAATATGAGGACTTCAAGGAGGTATTTCAACAACTACAAGGCCAATTCCATGTAGAAGAAGGTGACATCAAGGTTGAATATCATCTCCAGGATGGGTTACTCTACAAGCTGAACAAGTTCTGTGTTCCTGAAGGAGAGAGATTGCAACTTATCAGAGAGGCACACACCTTCAAATTTGTTGTGTGTTTTGGTATAGGGAAGACAATTGCAAACTTAGTGAAGTATGTTTACTAGCCTAGAATACAAGAATATGTAGCAAGAATTATTAGAGGATGCATACATTGATGTACAAGCAATCCCACTAATAGAAAGCAAGGTAAGTACCATCCCTTACATGTTCCTATGAGACCATGGGAGAGCATCTCCATGGATTTTGTGGGTGGTTTACCAACCACTAGGAAGGGACATGACTGTATATTTGTGGTAGTTGACAAATTCAGAAAGATGTGCATTCTTATGCCTTGTAAAAAGACCATTAAAGGACAGGAAGCAACAAACATGTTCTTTTCACGAGTATGGGTACACCTTGGGATACCCAAGAGCATCATCTCAGACATGGATACTATATTTCTCGGTACCTTTTGGACTACACTTTGGGATAAAATGGACACGAAGTTGAAGAGATATACAACATCCCATCCACATACATATGGGCATACAGAAGTTTCAATAGGACTTTGGTGTAGCTTTTGGGGGGTTACAATCAGAAGCATCCAAATACTTCGAATGAAAACTTATACTATATTCAACACTCCTATAACATAGTTGTCCACACTTCCATTGGTAAGTTTCCTTTTGAAACTTGTTTTGGATATCTTCCACCGTCACCTCTAGATGTTGTCTATGGATAGCAAGGGGGAGTGAGGAAAGACACCACAGGTGATGCATTAAGGGTTCAAAATTTCATTGATAAGATTAGGGATATCGATTTGCAAGTACAGGAAGCATTGAAGAAGACATAGGAAAAATACAAGGTGAGGCATGACCAACATAGGGTTGAAAAATCATTCAAAGTGGGAGACAAAGTATGGTTACACCGAAAAAATGAAAGACTATAGGGTCCTAGTAAGAATATCAAGGCTCTAAGGTATGGCCCTTTTAAGGAATTGGGGAAGGTGGGAGATAATTCCTACAAAATCTAAAACTCTATGAACCTTCCATGTTGGATTAGGAACCTAAGCGGGTCTTACCTTCTATAGAGGACTTAGCACCGGAGGATCAGGTAGAGTTAGCAGAAGACACAGTATTGCAGAAGAATTCCAAAACTACCAGGTGGGGACAGTATGAACTCTTGCAAGTGGGATTGAAAGGAGAACTTCCAAGAAAGGCTAAATGGTACTCCAAAGAGAAGGTAGAGGAAAAATTTCCTCACCTCATTTAGTAAAATATTTTGGGGGCCAAAAGCCTCCCCAAATGAGGAGTTGTGATCCAAAATGGATTAATGTATTATTTTTCACCTATTTGCATATTTCAGGGTCGGAAGATTGGATGAATTGGCTTGTAAGTCCCATTTAATGGGTAGGTATCATTTTATAGATTTAGGGTCTAGAACCTTTCGATGCCTATTTGAGGGTCTAAATGGAATTTTTTTTTGGGGGGGGGAACAATCCATCTCTAGTGTGACATGCCACGACGTTATTATACACTTGGATACCTTTCCAACGATCCAAATTTCACCTCAATCAGAGTTTGTATGAAGAAGTCATGCCTCCCGCAAGTTAACCCATCCAATTGAACACCATAGTTCTGAGTGGATTCCATGTCAGTGCTCATTTCTCACACATGTGGAGTTGGTCACACTTGGACTCTCAAGAACATTCTATAATTTTTAAAATCCTAACCCTAAATGCAAATCGAGGCATGTACAAACCCTAAAATTAACCCTACATGGATATCATGATATGCTAAATATCAGGCTATTAGGAGAAGAAGGGGTTCCATTTCAATTGTATTGTTCCATAAATGAGAAACAGTAAGGGGTGGTTGTGAAGCATACAGAAGGAGTAATATATTTTGTATCATCCATTCGGGCCATGATTTCCAAGGTAACTCCATTCCAAGTACCGATTTCCTTTTGCATTTGCATACTACATAAAAGAGCAAGGCATAGTCCTCATTCCAGCTAGGTTTTTCCCCATAGGGGTTTTCTCGGAATAAATTATGTGTTAAATGTGTGTGGATTGTGTATTTCTTGATATATCATTTCTCTTATAGTTCTAAAAAAAAAATAAAAAAAAATACCTAGTGGTAATATCGGTTGCGACAAACTGTTCTAATGGAATATCCACGATAGTTTATGGATTACTTTGAGTAGAGGTTGAGTACTTGGAAGAGGGTGTACAAGAGAGAAGAAACAATAAATTAAGTGATATCCAAAATTGTGGATAAACTTGTTGGGAGAATATTTGATATTGAAAAAGGAAAAGGTTCAACAAGAGGAAGAGGTAGGAATCATTTTTAATTGTCAATTTCATTGATTCAGTTTCTGTGAATTTACAAAATGGAAGAATGAGAGAAGGAGATAAAAAACAAGAAAACATATTATTGAACTAACATTATCAAGAGTAGATAATAAATAAGATGTTGAAATGGAAACATAGTAGGGAGAGAACCTGATGCCGAGGAGAGTGTTGTTGCACCCAAAGAAAGAGGTTTCCAAAGAAACTGCACAAAGGAAGAGCATCTCCAAAACTAAGTGTTGGGTAGAAGGTAATTGATGTATCGTAGAGTAATTGATGTATTAGTTAGTATTATTAATCATTGACATTAATATAAGTATGATTTAGCTTATAATAGTAGTAAATAGTCAATTATTAATTATCCCAACTAATATTGGAGTATTACATATAAACAAATTTATAAGAATGGAAAATTTAATAGTTATCTTGTTAAGTGTGATTGGCTAAAGAAATATCCTAACATTATTCTTTCTTTATGCAATGTTTTATTTTATGTTAATTTTCTTCCTTATGGATTGCATCTTTCTAAGGAAGGGATCATCCAGGTCAAACTATATTACACACTAGACTATAGAAATCAACACTTGTTCAAATGCATCCTATAATAGGTTAAGGTATAATGGGACCAGTATAGTCCAAAGTTAGCTACCTCAGAGGACACAAACACTATGCATCATGAGTTTCCTTATATTTTTAAGTAGATTTATTGACTGGGACATGTGATACTTCACCTGATACTTATTATTTCATGTTGATACTTAGTATGGTACTTTATCACTTCGTCATGGTATTTAGTCATAGATGACACGTAGTTTATAATATGTTGTTATTTGATATTCCTTATGGTACTTTATTGCTTTATCATGGGATTTCGTGACAGGTGAAACACAGTTTATGATATGTTCTTATTTCATGTTGATATTGAGTGTGGTACTTTATTGTTTCATCATGGTATTCAGTGACAAATGACACGTAGTTTATGTTATGATGTTATTTCATGTTGATATTTAGTATGGTGCTTTATTTTATAATATGTTGTTAATTCATTATGGTCTTTTACGACATATCCGTTCAATAGGATGCTTTATTATTTCATGTTATTTGGTATTCGGTAGAATGCTTAATTAATTTTTGTTGGTATTGCATGATAAGTAAAACTTAGTTTATGAGGCTTATTATTCCATGATGATGACTTGTGGTACGTTCTATTGCAAAATGTTAACTTGTGATGAGGCATTCTTCATTATCACATATGATAACCAATTATAGTGCTTAGTATTCATAATGGGTTTCATGATATTTTATTATATTGAGAAAATAACTACTAATCATTGTTCAGTTGTAGCAAGTGGAAGTTTGTTTCAATGATCCACTCAAAGATCCTAAGAGGCTAGTTAGGGGCCATAATCATGAATGAGAATGGCTACAAAAAACACCTTATGGGTTGGGGAACAAAATAAACAATTAAATCTATTCCAGTGGTTCTTTTTCCTTTATACAGTTACCAAAATTCCATGACTTAAGGTGTTTTCACCGGGGGAGAGGCATATGCAGAAGGGATTCTAATTCCTAGGTTTGGTGCCTTAATGGGGGATAGGGAGGGAGTATAGGCCATCCTTTCGAGATTCCTAGGGTATAATAATATTGATGTCGGGTTTTTGTACTAGTAACAATATGCCTACTAATCTCAATGAATCCCATATTTCAGTCAATTCCGATGAGGTTGCATGTTTACCAAAAATTGGGAGGGTGGTTAAGCCACAAAATTTTCCCAGGGAAATTTCAATGCCTACTATATGATCCAAAGAAATATTACAATAAAGGGCCCATTCCATGGTGAGCGAGACCAGATGGATTATTGGTGAGGAGGATTATGGAGGTGGTGGATGGTATGATTCTCAAGGTGAGGGTGAGTAAGGAAGGAGGGAGCTTCAGGAATGTTGTATTTTTTGTATTCCTTTATTTGACTTGATTGATGCTTGAGTTTGTAATGATATTGGTGCATAATTATGTGATTGGTTTCATATTAGACACCTAGTAAATTAATCAAGAACATGTCATAACTTGGGGTGCCATGATTGTATTAGTGCTGGTGAGATAGTTATGTGTGATGGACACACGTATAAAACTTCCATCTTCATACTAGTACTAGTTAGCTATATAGTTGATTGATTAATTCTTGTATGTACTTTAATGGGGTTATACCTTCCAATTGAAGTTTCCTTAATGGGGAGAGTGTGTAACACTCCAATATCAGTTAGGATAATTAATTATTGACATTACTATAAGTATGATTATCAAATGATACTAGTAAATATTCAATTAATATATATATAAATAAAAAGGGAAAATGTGCATTATGATTAGCATTTAGATTATTTATTAAGAGAGAGTTAATTAACCTGAGATTTGTATTAGGTGCATGGCTGACAAGTGGTGTCATCCATGCAAAAATAAAAATAAAAATTATGTAACACTCCAATCTTAGTTAAGATAATTATTAATTGACTAATTAATACTATCATATGTTAATCATACTTATACTAATATCAATGATTGATTTTCCTAACTAAAATTGGAGTGTTAAATGTAGGTATTGATGGGGTTAACACTAAGAATTGAAGGGGTGTAGAAGTTAAATTTAATTTTTCCACCTCACTCAAATGCATACAAGGTGTTTTAGTTGCATAAGGGGTATAAAGTCACTATGCATGCGGAGTGTGAGAATGGTTATAAGAAAAAAGTGTTGTGTGATGTTACTCTAATGGATGTCTATAATATTCTTTTGGGGAGACCATGGAAATGTGAAAGAAATTGTTTTCATGATCGCATGAGGAATAGTTCTATTAAGTGGAGAATGATGGAAAGAAGTGTAGATTGAATCATTTCCTTGAATAAGAAAAGAGTGATATAAGGGTGATGTTGAGTCCACTCTTGGGGTGTGTGGAAGATGTTGAGAATCATGTGATTTAGGGCAAGAAATCAAAGGTTCTTATCATTAATAGGATGCAAAAAAAAGAGGTTGTGAGAATCTCAAGGTGAAGGAGAGGTGGTGGAGAAAAATATTTGAGAGGTAGTGATAAATGGATACTGCAAAAGTAGACCAAGGAAATTAAAAGTTGTAAAGTCAAAGGGAAGTGTGAAGTGGGGAAGAAAAAGAAGAAGCTACCGAACTATAGCAAGGACAATGATAGTACATGCATTGTTGATATCAATAAAGAGGTCAGAGGAAAAAATAAAATTGAAGAGGATGAGGATTTCCATAATAAAGAAGCAATAAAGTAGTATGGGAATAACAATTTTAAATAGAAATTGTGGACTTTAGTAATAAAAGTTGGCATAAGAAGAAGGCCAATTTGTTCTTTTTATTCTGATAGACCTAGTGTAGAATATGCTCACAAAATTCCCACCTCAATTTTATTTTCTCGAGCCTTCTAACCCATTACTATCATACTCATCTATTCTTTGTCACTATGGAATTATGGCCCAAAATTCGACGACATCCGAAGAAAAGGACTGTGTCGCCGGATTTCACCTTCAAAATTACGAAATTTGATGATTTTTTAAAAATTGATAGAAGGGTCAGCCGGATATCCGATGTCCCTTGGATATCCGACGACATCTGTCGGATAGTCGACGCGATTTTTGGATATCCGACACTATATTTTTCCCGCGGATGTCAGATATCCGACACTATATTATGCACGCTGATGTCGGTTATCTGACAATATATTATGGCCGCGGTTGTCGGATATCCGACACTATATTATGCCCGCAGTTGTCACATATCCAACATGTATTTTACAACGGTAACTATGCTTAATTCATCGGCTATCTGACGAATGTTTATATTTTAATATCTATAAATTTTGAAACTTTTCGACATGTTTTCTATACAAGTGACGGTTTGCGGAAATTTTTTTATTCGACGGACTGTTTTCCGTAAAAGAATACATCATTATTTCTATTGTTTTTGTGATTAAAAATAGCGAAGTGTGGAGCTTTTTTTTCTAAGACCGATAATATTCATTCAAGCTTGATACAAACCGTTACACCAAAACCCCGAGGTGTTAGTGAAGGCCGTCCATTAGGATCTTAACATCCCACCACACTCCGCAGTCCAGAATCTGGGTTGGATGTGCGCCCATACGGTGGTGTCTCCTTTGCGCCGTACGAGCCTCGGGCGAACACTGCAATGCCGACGTTGCCACCCGCTCTGTGACTTGAACCTGGGTGGAGGCTCTAATACCAAATGATACAAACCGTTACACCAAAACCCTGAGGTGTTAGGGAAGGCCGTCCATTAGGATCTTAACAAAGCTCTTTATGAGAAAATTTCAAATAGCAATATTCCTGATCCAGATGAACAAAATCGACAATTTCTTGCTAGATTGTGGGATGGACTGAAAAGAAAGGGTGATGGGAAATGTTATTTTCCATGTAGTCAATGCAGGGGCTTTAAGAGGAGAAGAATAAAGATCACAACAGCTATAAAACATTGTAGGGAACATGGACATGCTGAGGGGGGACACGAATATCGTCCATTTGTAAGTTTTGCATTATATATGTTTTTCTATTGATTACTTTTGTAAATGTATGTATTGTTTTAATATTTATTATATCAACTTTTATCTATTGATGGTTTCATGTAATTATAAAGGAAAGACATCCTACAACATATCGTCTGGAGGAACTGCTTTCAGAACAAGTACCGGAGGAACATGGAGCTATGAATAATGGAGAACAAGTTAATGATCATATTGAAGAAGATGATCATACCGATAACATAGTTGGAAATGATGGTACAAATACTCTGATCCATGATTCATTTAATGTTAGAATGGATGATGACGATGATGATCATTTTGATGATATTCATGATTTACCTCTTCTTGAGAAGGCATACGAACCCCTTTATGAGTGCTCCAACAAAAATCTTCTCTCTATTATATTGTTGATAATGAGCTTGAAGGTTATGAATGATATTTCAAATATATCAGTCACATGGATGTTAAGGTATGTAATATATTCCATCACATAATATATATGATCGCGCTAAAGGTTATCACCGTTTGTCTAATAATTTTATTGTTAATTCATAAGTCAAATTAATATGGATGAAATGTGTTTCATTAATATTATTTATATATTATATTAACTAGATTTTTATTTTAATTTGTTGTAGCATGATAGCTGGATTTTTGTTACCACCGTCAAATATTTTACCTCGCAGATATCGATATTTATCTACCATCATGAAAAAAACTGGAATGAAGTATGAAGCAATTCATGCATGCCCCAATGACCATGTTATATATTATAATCAGCATGAATTTGCAATAGAATGTCTAGAATGTCATATCAGTAGATAACGAACATATCAAGTAACAAAAAAGGTGCCTCGCAAGGTTCTTCATTATATTCCCATTATTCCATGTTTGCAATGACTGTTCAGGTGCAAAAACATATCACAATTTATGGATTACCATGCATGAAATAGAAGTCAAGATGACATTATTCGAATGCTTGCAGATGGGTCTACATTTAGATATATGGAGGAAAAATGGCCTCACTTTAAAGAAGAACCTTGTAATCTTAGGATTTCTTTGGTAGCAGATGGTGTCAATCCATTTGCTGAGATGAGATCTGTTTACTCGGTGTGGCCTATTTTTGTTATCAACAATAAAATTCCTCCATGGTTTTCAATATAGAGGGAGCACATAATGTTGTCGATGATTGTTCCGGGTATATTCTGTCTACAACTTTTGTTTTAATGTAGTGGCATCTCATTTGTCATATTTTGTTGCATAATGTCATATATATATTTTTTATTTTTCTCTTGTGAAATATGGTTTATATATCTAAATGGTATGTCTCATAATCAAACCTCTTATTGACGAGCTACTAAAGTTATGGACTGGCATCATTATCTATGATGTATCTAGACCAATACGCAAAGGAAATTTCAATTCCATGCAATGCTTGTATGGAAAATACATGATGCTCTAAGGTTAACCCATTTTTGCTTTTGTAATTATAAGTTCCACTTTATTTGCATTTAATTTTATGAACTAGTTAATATACTACGCACAATGTTTTTCTAAATAATCCATTCATTTTGTATATAATTATAATTGACATAGATATTCCATCTCTTTCTGTAGCTCTTCAGACAAAGGGGAAATTTGCATGTCCAGTTTGTGGTCCTAAGATCAAATCTTGTCATTCAAATAGCTTAGGAAAGGAGGTGTTTGATGAGTATAGGCACTTCCTCTCTAAGAATCATAGGTATCGAACTACCGAAAAACATCTGTTCAATGGAAAGCAAGAGACTGCATTAAAACCGCAGAGAATGACACCTCACCTATGGAAGTTGCAATATAATAGAAATCGTCAGGTTACGTATGAATCATCGTATATGAAATGTTATTTTTTTTTATTGTTTGTTGTTTACTATAATTGACATTGATTTTTGTAATTTCTTTATAAAGTATGATTCATGATGGTCAATCATGTGATCATGAAGGCATTAATGGGATTCCACGAGGAATGAAAAGTTATCCTAGACAATTTAGTAGGTTTCCCTACTATGAGCACCTACAAATTGCTCATCTGTTTGATACAATTCATATCGGAAAGAATGTGACTGAAACATTATGGATAATATTGGATGGAAAGAGTGAGAAAGAAAAAGTTGCCAAAATTTTCAAAGACATTCAAAAAGGAAACCATGCAATGAAAGATGTCATTCAATTTCATAGCAACGGAGAGAAAATTAATATAAACTCACTTCCATGGATGTTAACGGACCATCAAAGTAATGTTGTAAAAGAAGTCATGCGAAAAATTAAATTTCCCACCAAATTTTGTGCGAACATGAAGAATATCATAACAAAGAAAGGTGATTTTGCGGGGGTGAAAACGCATGATTGGCATGTCTTCATGAAGGTAATTATTATGGTGTGCATTTAATTATTGCTTTTTTTTCTATTCCAGTGAATATTGTTGGTATTTATTTTGTCTACTCTTTCTTTAAAAAATGAAACGATTTGTATATTGTTACAGTATGTTCTAGTTCTCTCTCTCCCGGACAACTTCGACAACAATGTCAAACAAGTAATATATAATCTTGGGAAATACATGAGGTAAGTAGCGATTTTTTGCATGCGCTTAGTGTTTGTTTAATTCATTGTAGAGCTTATATTTGATTTTTGTGCTCTAATTCATGTTATGTAATATAATGTTTTTTTTGTTAAATCTCTTGATTGGGTTGCGTCACTTGTAGATGGTTGTCATCTAAATAATTCCATAAAGAAGATATAAATTATTGAAGGAGAGAAATTCCTCGTCTCGTGTGTGAAATGTAGAAGCATATACCTTCGG